>PVHX01008025.1:0-86592 GCA_004024805.1 Geosciurus inauris
GAGCCCACTGGACTTTGTCAAGCAGCGTTGCCGTCTGGAACACGGGCTGTGGCATCTGTGTGCCCTTTTCCTCTATTGATAAGAATCTACTATTTCTGAAAGTATTTCTGAGGGTAACTTATACTCTGTGGCACAACCATAGTTCAGTGGAAAGTTATAAGTCATATCAAGCAAGAGATAGAGAACATTATTTAAATCATTTTTTATCAGCATTTATTTCCCCTTCCCCTGGGGCAGTATCCCAAATGATGTTAGGAACTCAACTTTTCCTCTTTCTTATCTCCACGTGGCACACATATGTGAGAGTGTCATCACTAGTGCTAGCTAGAAAAGGGGGTGGGAATGAAACAATTTCATGATCATTGTGTTTCCCCTGAGCTAGGTTGGGATTTTGTTAGCTAGAAGACAAAAGGGATGATTTGGGGGATAAAATTAAAAATGTCTTGGGGAAGTGAGTACCATATGCATAAAAGAATGCTTGTTTTAAAAGATACCTATATATGCCTAGAAGAAAATACTACTGTACATGACACAATATGGGTAGGCTATATTTGAATGGAAACACAGGCAATTTCCCTCTCTCTCTCTCTATATGTGTGTGTGTGCGTGTGTGTGCATGTGTGTGTATACACACGCGTATACATATGTATATGCATACATCTATTTGGATAAAATCACATACATATGATTTGGATAAAAATCATTAAAAAAGAAGTTAAAGCAAAACAGTAGCTATTTGTGATGTTGTAACTTATTTATCCTTATTCTCATTTCAGCAGAGGGATTTAGTACCTGTTAAGTTACTTTACGCTTTTGGTGAATGGTACAAAAACAATCATCCAGAGCACACTGGCAAGATTATAACAAAAAACGAATCAATTTGTAAAAAGCCATTGACATTTAAGGTTAGGTCACAGATGAATGATTATTTTATCCTACTAGATTAGTTTGTATTTTAGGAACCCAATACTGAAGGTTAAGAAAATTCGCTCAGTGTAATGATTGGATGTAATGGCATAAGCCAACAACATTGTCATTTGTTTGGCCTTTTCAACACTAATCTTTAACGGCTTTGTTTGGAGAGATGAGTTATTCAGATCTGACTCATCCCACTTGCAAATGACATAGAGCAATGGATAGCTAGTTCAAAATTATCCCGGTAGGTTCATGATATTATCAAGTCTTATGAAGCCTCAGCCTATAGTTAAAGTGGAAGTACAATTTTACTCCCAGTACTTTTCCTTAAAATATGATAGTAAATCCCTTATCTCTTTACTCCACTCCTGATACTGTTCTAAGTGCTTATAAAATACAAACTCATTAAATTTCCATATCAACCCATGGCTTCAATTATTATATATCTACTTTATTGATGATAAAGACACAGTGCAAGAACTTAAAGCATTTTCCCAAGGAAAATAGCTAACATGTGGCAAAATTGAACTTCAAGCCCAGACATTATGGCTCCAGAGTCAACTCTCTATAGTGCAACTGCTACTGTCCTTCCAAAATGACATCATTTTAAAATAGCACTTCTTAATATACATTGTGAAACATAAAGATCAAATAGTCAAGAAATATATCTTTTTTACTATTACTCATTCCTTTGATTCCTTTGATAGCAGAACCTGATAGTCCTTCTGAGTCCACATTTTGAATTTCAGCTTTACCTTGAGCTCAGAGTCTGTTCAAATTATTCATCATGTTGTCAACTGTATACTTTTGCTCAGTTGATTTCCGCCGAGTCCTCCCATCAAAGGGGTACATGCATGCTAACATCCAGTTTGCTCTACATTGATCAAGACAAGCAGCATCTAAATGCATTCTTTTAAAGAGAGCTCCTATTTTTCACTTTTTCATAAAAGTTTCATGTGCACTCTTGATTTTCTTTTATTGTTAATAAGAACCATCAGCAGTTGAGTGACTGTGAACTCCAGCATTCTTCAACTAGTTCTGAAACAGCTTCCCAAGTGGGGGGATTAAAGAAATGTAGATGCTTTGCCCCAAAATCCACATTTTAAATGGAAGAGGATAAATTCAATACAGGTCAGCATTGCTAAAAAGAAAGAAAGAATGAAAGAAAGAAAGAAAGAAAGAAAGAAAGAAAGAAAGAAAGAAAGAAAGAAAGAAAGAAAGAAAGAAAGAAAGGAAAAAAAGAAAGAAAGAAAAAGAAAGAAAGAAAGAAAGAAAGAAAGAAAGAAAGAAAGAAAGAAAGAAAGAAAGAAAGAAAGAAAGAAAAAAGAAAAGAAAAAATCCATTCAGGAAAAAACAAAGTAGGTTATCATTTCATTGCTTTAAGGAATTCTGTTAAA
The DNA here is from genome assembly GCA_004024805.1 of Geosciurus inauris. Lineage (NCBI taxonomy): Eukaryota > Metazoa > Chordata > Mammalia > Rodentia > Sciuridae > Geosciurus > Geosciurus inauris. The sequence continues at coordinate 2,313 of PVHX01008025.1, forward strand.
TGTAGTCCTAAAACCATCCACATCCTTCTCCTGCTCACCCAAAACATAAAAGGCAACACAATATTAAATATTATCCAATGAAAACAATATTGTATAACATCTTTCAATTTACTACCCTTTTATTATTTTTAAGGGGAGCAGTGAAAAGGCTATCTGCTGTCCAAATGCAACTATATGATGAATATCTCTTTCCGTCAAACTGCAGTCCCAATAGATACTTAGCTTTTTTGCATTAGGGATGGATTTCTTAAAACGTAACCAGGAGTGGGCTACAAGGGATAAGGGGATCCTGTTAATTGTAGGCATACTATTTAGTTTCTTTTTAACAAATATAATTTGTTTATCTTAAAATCATTTTATATTTATAGAAATGTTGCAAACATGGTATATATAGTCCTTGTACACAGTTTATCCAGCTTCCTCTCATATTAGCATCTTATATTATTATAGAATGTCATCAAAACTACAAAATTAAGCTTTGTAGAATACTACTCACTAAAGTGGAAAGATTTTTGGGTTTCGCTAGATTTTCGAGTAATGTTCTTTTTTTTTCTGTTCTAGGATCCCAACTGGCATGTAGTTATTCTGTCTGTATAGCCCTCTCTGGTCTTCGACAGCTTCTCAATCTTTCCTTGTCTTTCAAAACTTTGATACTTTGATACTTTGAGAGCATTGGTTGGGTACTTGGTAGAACATCCCTCAGTGAGTTTTTATGACATATTTTCCGTATTAGATTGAAGTTATGCTCTAATGGAAATGAAACACACAGGTGATTAGCCTTTTTTTCAGTGTATCTATCTTTCACCTCTTTGCCTAGATTTATTCCTTGGTATTTTATGCTTTTGAATATTATTGCTAGTGGAATTTCAAGGAAAATTTCTGGCTAGTTTCAATAAAAGAGCAAGAACAGAAACATTTTTTTTTAGTAAGTTTTCCAAATCTTGACCATAACATTTGCCTCTGACCATGGGCTCAAGATCTGAAACTTTCCATTTTGGGAGATCTTCCTCAGCCCTGCCAATAGCACAAATGCTTACCATGCAAGACTCTTAGTGCATCAAAGTAGAGGCTACAAGGTCAATTGATATCATCTTCCACTATTTGACTAAGTAGTTTACCACCATAAACTAACTACTTTCATGATGTAACCATCTAATATTTTGCTATATTTTTGGAATACTATGCAAATTTACCAATTCTGTTTACCCCTCTCTGACCCAGTTTAATATTCTTTGATGGATCTTGCCTGCAACAATTATTGCTGTGATGTTACTAACAGTGATTTTCTATTTTTAGCTTTATTTCTACATTTGGTACTGGAATTATTACTGTCAGGAATTGTGTATTTGTGTGTGTGTGTTATCTGAGATCTGGGGAACTGGTGTAACTTTTTTCTTTAATGGACTTTTAAAAATAAATATGACCATAAAAAGTTTATAAACTACTATTCAGTAAAGAGAACTAACTTCCAGGAAAACCATAGACCTTTTCTAGGAAAAAGATGGAATAGAAACACTTGTGTTATTAATAAATCTTCTAAGCCTTGAGAGAGATTTACCTCTGACATTGAAGGTGGAATTTATTACATTTTCTATCTTGTGAGGCCTCCTTGGATACCTCTGTAGAGCCGAAGGTGGATATGGATCAGCTTGAGGAGAACCTCATAAAGCTCTCCCTTGTCTGTGACCCTCCTCCTCTGCTTGGGAATCAAACCTTTGTAATTACACTAAAGCACTCAATAATCATTGTCTTAAATATGAGATATTTCCTTTAAAGCTCTAAATTTTAGGATTTTTCTTGACACTTTTTTCTCCCCAAACTACTATAATGACAAAAGATGACTTTCAGGATTTGTGGAAATATAGTATAAATTTAAAAATGAACTGCATTTATACACAAAAACAATGAAAAAACCCAAAAGGAAATTATCAAGACAATTTCATTTAAAACAGTATTCAGAAGAATAAAATATAACTAGAGAGATGGAAGACACACACTGAAAACTGAAAAACTTTTGCTGAAAGAAATTTTTATAAAGTGAAATAATGGAAACACCCTGTGTTCATAGATTAAAATAATTAAGATGTCAAAATATCCCAAAACAATCTATAGAATCAATGAAACCCCTATTAGAATTACCAAAATGCTTTAATAAAAGGAAAAGCTGAGTTTTAAATTCATATGGTATTGTGAAGAGCACAGGAAAGTCAACACCATAAGTGATCAAAACAGTATCGTGCTACCATATGGAGAAAACTATAGATCCAGGGAACAGAATTGAGAGTCCAGGAATAAATTCAAAACATGAACAATTGTTTTTTTTAAAGGGATGCCAAGTTCATCCAATGGAGACAGGATGGTCTTTTCAACCAGTTGTGTTGAAATATTTGGAAAGTCATTGTGAAAGGATAACTTGGTACTTACACCTCACATGATATAAAAATGGATCAATTACCTAAATGTGGGAAGTAAAATTTTAAAACCTTTAAAAATATAGGAATAAAATTTCTGACTTTTGACTCGATAATAGATTCTTAGAGATGACACCAGCAATAATGTTTTAAAATAGAAAAATAGTATTCCAACGAATTTTAAAGCTTTCATGAATAAAAATGCATTATCAAGAGAGTTAAAAACAGATTGCAGAATGAGTGGAAACATGTTGAAGTTGTTAATCTGTTAAGGATCTAGTCTTTAGAATATAAAGAATTCTTAAAGCTCAAAAACAATAACACAACTCAATTAAATAATGGGCAAAAAACTTGAATAAGCATAGCTCCAAAGAAAATATACAAATGGCCAAGAAGCACATGAAAATATGTTTAACATTATTAGTAATTAGGGAAATGCAAATCAAACCCACAATGAGATACCACATTTTGCCCATTATTATGGTAATATAATAATAATAATAATAAATAATAATAATAAAATATGAAGGTAATATAGTAATAGTAATAATAATCAAATGAGAAATGTTGCTGAGGAGATGGACAATTTGAAATTCTTAAGTACTGCTGGTATAGAACATAATATGGTGAAAAAAACCTAGCAGTTGTTAAAAACCAACAAAAAAATGAAGTTAAACATGGAATAATCATATAACCTAGTAATTCCAGTCATAGTTATTCATATGAAAGAAATGAAAACTGGTAATTGAGCAAATAACTTGCACATGGATATTCATAGCAGCACTTTTCACAACAGTCAGAAGGTAAGAACAACCCAATGTCCATCAAGTAATGAATGGATTTTAATTATTTTTATTTTTATTTTATTTTTTGATACCAGGGATTGAACTCAGGGGCACTTGACCACTGAGCCACATCCCCAGCCCTATTTTGTGTTTTATGTAGAGATAGGGTCTCAATGGATTGCTTAGCGCCTCGCAGTTGCTGAGGCTGGCTTTGAACTTGCGATTCTCCTGTCTCAGCCTCCCAAAGTGCTGGGATTACAGGCGTGCACCACTGCGCTCAGCTGTGAATGGATTTTTGAAGGGAGGTACTATATACACGGAAGTGCTATTCAGCCTAAAAATGAAGTGAAGATCTATGCAATGACTGTGGAGAACATCAAAAACATGCTAAGTGGAAGAATCCCTACGTAAAAGGGCAAATATATTACTCTATGTATGTATGAGCTATCCAATATAGGTATATCCACAAAAAGACAGAAAGCAGATTATTGGTCTCCACAGGCTTGAAGATGGAGAATGGGTGCAAATGCTACATGGATACAGGGTTTCCTTTGGGGTAATGAAAACATTTTAGAAGTTGATATAGGGGATTACAGCACAATGTTGTGAATGTACTAAATGTCACAATAATGTACACATTACAGTGACTGATTTTATGTTGTGTGAATTTCATCATAACTGAAAAAGTAAAGATTGGGCTGAGTGGATCATCACGTGAAGCTGTTCACATCAAGACCAAATAAAAAATTACTTTTCACTGGTATAAACTCTTTAAGCATACAAGTTGTTACGGTGCGGAGATGACATGTCCCTCCAAAGCTCCTGTGTTAATGCAGAAATATTCAGAGGTGAAAAGATTGTATCCTGAGAGCTGTAACCTAATCAGTCCATCCTAATTTGAATGGACTGACTGAGTGGTGACTGTGAGCAAGGAGAGTATGGCAAAAGAGGTGGGGCACCAGGGGTATGTCCTGGAAGGGTTCATTTTTCCTGTAATCCCTTCCCACGCCACTACTTCCTGGCTGACATGAATACAGCAGCACCCCTCCACCACACCTTTCTACCTTGATGTTCTGCCTCACCTTGGAGTAGGTGCACTGTAGACTGAAACTCTGGTACCATAAGCCGACTTAACTTTTCCTCCTCTAAGTTTCTCTTATCTTTATAACCTTTAATGACAGAGTTTAATGATGACTTCCTTTTGAAGTTTATAATATAAATGGAAGCATCTAGAACGTAGGCTTTGATGTTTGGTTTTCTTCACTACACTTTATATTTGACATTCCTTCTCATTTGCTGAGTAGTATTCTATCATATGTATATATATGCAGTATTTATCTCTTCTACTATCAATACATATTTTATTTTCTAATGTTATCTATTCCATGTACCTCTGCCACAAGAAAGCATGAAATCTTCATATTCGGATTGCAAAGATATCTAAAGAGAATTCTTATAGAAAAGAAATTCTGAGTCATGGAATTCACATTTAGATTTAGCAGACCATTTCAAATTGGTTTCCAAAGTTGTTCCAACTGACAGCCTCAACAGCAATGTATAAGAATTCTAGTTGCTGTTTTCTCACTCATACTTTGTATTTCCCTGAGGGCTCAGCCAAGGTCATTACTGATTCCACTTTGGTTCTATTTCTCTCTCAGCTCAATCATTCTTCTCTCACTTTCTTGAAGAAATTGTTGCTAAGAATCTCCTCCCAGTGATCTCCCTTCTTCCTGCATTCAAGTCTCTGACTCAGAGAATAGTTCACCTTATCTTTTCATATCTATATCTATCTAGCTACATATGTGTGTTTACACAGTAGTCCCTCATCATACATGAGGGATTGCTTCTAAGATGCCTTATGGGTACCAAATTCTGCAGATGCTCAAGTCCCATATATAAAAGGGCATTGCACTTATATATAATGTACACGTATCCCCTGTATGTTTTAAATCATCTCTAGATCATTTATAATATCTAATAAAATATAACTGTTATATAAATCATTATTATACAGTGATGTTAGGAAACAATGACAATATAAAGATTCTGCACATGTTTAGGTCAAATGCAAGTTTTTTGAATATTTTCTGTCTATGGTGAGTTGAACGCATAGATACAGAATCCAACTGATATGGAAGGCCATCTGTACCTATTTAAGGCTTCAGCCCATTTTTCTATTTGGATGTCTGCCTTTAACATATTCAGTTATAGAAATTTAAAATTTTCTCTCAGTCTTGTATCTCTCAATATATTCTCTCAGTATTTCTAAACGTTTAATTCTCTTGATGGACAAGAAAATCTTAATGTGGTGTGGTGTGTCTAAGCTTTGTCGTCTTATGATTGGCACTTTTTGTGTCCTTTCAAAGAAATGTTTGCCAGTGATTAAGTTGTGAAAATATTCTCTTATGCTTCCATCCATAAGTGTGTTGGTTTACTTTCCTATTTAAATAGGTAATACATCTGGAGTTGATTTTTTGTATAAGTGTGAGGTAGAGTTCAAGATTAATTTTTCCATGTGGATATACAGTAAACCAGAATTTTTTATTAAAAATATCATATTTCCCCATTTCACTGCAATAACAACTTTATCATAAATCAAGTGATTGTATCTGTGTGTCCCATTATCTATTATCTGTTTCTTGTGCCAGTATTTGAATATCTTTATTACTATAGTGTGGCTTTGAATGAAAATGGTAAAGACAGAGATCCTTGACCAACTTCAATCCCACAAAAACTATCTTTAATATTTCACCACTATTATGATGTGTGCTATAATTTTCTATATTCACTCTGTCAGATTGAAGACACTCTTGTCTATTCCTTCTTTGTTAAGAGGGCCCATCATGAATTAGCTTTGCCTTTTATCAAATATTTCTTTTGTATTATTGAGATCATTATATATTTTTCTTTCAATGAATTGTCAATGTTTTTCTCTTAATGCTATGAGTTACATGAATTCACTTCAAATGTTTAAATTAATTCTTAAATTCCTAGAAAAACTAAACACGGTCATGGTATATTATGTTTGTAGAATATTTTTTGATTTAATTTGCAATATTTTGTTTAGGATTTCTAAATCATCTGACCAAGAAAAATATTGATTTTAATTTTCCTCTTTGAAATAAAGGTCAATTTAACTTAAAGTCTTATATTTTGTTTTATAATTCTATCCTATAATATCCATTTGTTTTAAGTCTGGGTTGATGGTACACACCTGTATTCTCAATGATTCTGGAGGCTGAAGCAGGAGAACTTCAAGTATGAGGCCAACCTCGGAAATTTAGCAAGACCCTGTCTCAAAATAAAAATTAAAAAGGGATGAGGATATACATGATGCTGAGGATTAGGTATATTCATATATGTACATAGGAAAGTTAGGTCATATTCATAGCCAAAATATCAGAAGAGTAGAGGGAAGAAACAGGGAAGGGAAGAAGGGATGAGAAGAGGAAGTACTGGGGGCTGGATTAGAACAAATTATATTCTATGCTTGTATAATTATGTCAAAATGAATCCAAATGTTAAGTATAACTAAAAAGAACCAATGTTTTTTTAAAGGGCTAGGAATGTAGCTCAGTGGTAAAGTGTCTCTGAGGGGTTCATGTGTATGTGTATATATATATATACACATATATATATAGTACTGGATACATATATATATATACACATATACAGACACATATACATATATGCACACACATACATACATGTGTGTATATATATCCATTTGTTTTAAAATGAAAGTATTTTAAGATTATATTTTAGACAAGTGATTATACACTTATACTTGAGTTTACATGCTAGTTAACCTATAGTCTAACTGTAAAGAACTCCAGTTTGAGAGTATCAGCTAATGCAGTAAATGATGCTATCTGATATTTCTGAGACTCAGAGGCAATCATCTGAGGCAGGCAAGGATGATCGCCACTGAATTGGGAAAGGAAGGTCATATTGGAAACCTTGTTATGACGAGTTGATCAGAATAGAAGTGCATCTTCAGTCATGGTGAGTGAGGAGGCGTGTCAGGGTGACAGTTTTCATGAGTGCTAAGTACTGAGTGGGCTTCCTTCTGGCAATTGGGTGGACCCATGCAAACAGAACTGGAACTTTTCATAAAAACAAAACAGAACAAACAGGAAATACTTTTGCTTTCCATAGGCTCTAAACCAGCCTGCATGCAAGGAGTCGTAGGACATATGAACATCTACAGTAATGCATATGAGAGATAATAAGATACATGTAAATATCATGAGGCGAGTTTGAAAGTTCAATGAATGATTTCATCATCTGGGAGTATGTTGGACTGGATACCCGGAAATTTTCCCAATAGTAATGAAGCAAGGGCCTGAAAAAATTAAAATAAGCATTTAGATGCATCTTTGAATTAAATGCTTTTAATGTTTGCTGAAGAAGGAAAATCTCCAAAGAAGCAAAAGTAAAGAAAGAAAAAAAAAATCAAGAAAAGCAAGCTAAAATAGTATGGTGGAAGAATTGATGGTAATTTGTACAGGATACAAAACCAAGATGTTTCAGGGAACAAGTATTTAAGGCAGCATTAGGATCTGAAGACTAACAAGGGGTCCTCTGGGCATTGAGGTAATTGCACTTAAGACTCCAATTAAATCAGAATCCTGGAAGAAAGAAAATAAAGTTCCAAGTCAGAGATGTCCTTTGTCTCCCAGCAAACACAAAAGTCCATCCTCCCTGGAAGGAAGCATCCTCGATTTAGGTCCTAAAGATTTATATGAACTGTATTCAACCAAATGGGGGCTCATGACTAAAATTACTCAGCACTCTTAGGAAAAAAATGCTACTGTGAGTGATAACTAGCAGAAACAAATGATAAAATTCAAATATTAAAACTATACAGAATATAAAATGGGAGATATTTTAAAATAAAGGTAGAGATTGAAATTTTAAAGCTATCAAAAATCATCAACTGCCTCCTATTGGCTTGCCCAAAACACAAAGAAAAAAAATGAGCACTACATTTTTTAAAAAACTTAATCTATAAATCATAATTCTAACAAATGATAAAGTCATCAAAATTCAAATTTTAGTTGATGAATTAAACAAGATTAGGCTTAACTCAAGATATGGCTATTTTAAGATAGTTCTGAAATATTGTCAAATTACAATAAAGAGAATCTGGGAGGTGCAATCCTTCAAAAACAGATTAAGGACATAGACAATGGAATGGAATGGTCTAATAATACACATTTTTGTGCAACCGAAGAACATCATAACCGCAATGCAAATGGATCTTAAAACCAACTATAAAGAAAAGACATGTATACATAAAGCAAAAGCAAATGAGCTAAAAGCAGACTTCTCAACAATTAAAATCAAAGAACATTAATAAAATAACTTCTAAATAGTGGTAAAAAGCAAACGAATACCCATAATTTTATACCTACCAAGTTATTTTTCAAGAATGAAATAAGAACTAGCCAAATGAATTATTAATGCCAGCAGGTGTCACTAGAGTAATGTTGAAAGGATTAGCTCCAGGACAAAGAAAAATGACTTCCAAAACAAAGTCTGAGATACAGGAAGCAAACAAGAGGCTAGGGACGTGGCTCACAGGTAGAGCACTTGCTTAGAATGGAAGAGACTCTGAGTTCAATCTCTGGTAATGCAAAAATTAAAGAAAAGAGACAAGTACTATCTATACAAAACAATAATTGTGATACTGACTCATTTATATATTACAATAAAATTTCACAATTCAGGGAGCAAGGGACACCTTTTTGGTGATTCTACACCCTTGAATTCAGAATGCCAGTTAAGATACTAATTGACTTTAGACTTTGTTAAGTATGTGTAGTACATTTTTCAGGGTAACCCCATTAAAAGCTGAAAAAAAAAGCATGTAACTCTAAGAAATCATAATTTCTTATGCACACACACACCTACAAACACATAATTTAATGAAGCAGTTAATCCAAGAAATGAAAGAATAGAGAAATAGAAACTTAGAAAAACAGAAAAAATAGCACAGCATAAAATGGTGGAAGTATATATAAATATATCAATAATCACCATACATATGTAAGTAAAAAGTAGAGATTATGAAAATGCATTTTTATAAAGCTATATGGTGTGTACAAATGGCATACCTTCAACATTAATAACACAGTAATGTTGAAAGTGAAAAAGGTAAACTGTAAAAAATACTAACTCAAAGAAAGCTGAAGTAATTTCATCAATATTTCAGGAAAGTGACCTTAAAATAATAATTACCATTAGAGAGAAAAATGTTTCCCCTTGGATGATACAGTGCTTACCTTACCATGAAGATAGTTCAGTCTAAACTTGTTGCACCTAATAAAATAACATCAGAATTATAAAGCAAACTAATATTATCCTTTATCTCTTATCTGCTTCCTGGTGGTGGTCTAGGCTCTAGGGGAAGGGTCAGCAATCTGCTTTAGTAAAGGAGATGACAGTGAATATTCTTGGTCTCTGTTGAAGCTACTTAACTCTGTCACCGTAGTACAAAAGCAGCAATAGGTGATGCATAAATGAGTGGGTCTGGCTGTGTTCCAACAAAACTTTATTCACAAAAACAGTTGGTGGGCTGGATTTTTTCCTCGGGCTCATAGTTTGCTGAATCCAGATCTAGTGTGATGATCTTAATCTACCGGGCATTAAAAATTATTGATGTCTGATTTCTAGTCTCAGACCATCTGATTTAATTGATATGTCATGAAGTCTGGGCATCAAGATTTGGGGTTTGTTGTTTGTTTGTTTGTTTTATTTTTAAGTTACTAAGGTTTTTCTAATGTGCAGCAAAATCTTATGTGACAATCCATTCCGAATAAGCCAGAGTAGTTTGTTGACTGCTGGGAGCAGTAAGTACCTGTGGCCAAATTGCACTCAACTGTGTTATCAGCAAGAAATAAACTTTTATTCTGAAAATCCTTTGGGACTTTGATTGGTTTGATATAGAAATTAAATTACCTTGACTAATACAGTAATTGGTAACAGAAAAGACTACCTTGCCACAGAAAATAAAGATGTTTCTGACTTCATGGTTGGTCAGCTGGGAAATTAGATCCAAGGGCAAGCAGATGAGGGACTGTTCTGTAGTCTCAGAGCATTTGGTAAAATAATTGCATGCAATAATTTGTAAAGCAGACCATTTGCTTGGGAAAATATAGTTTTAGGGGACTTCATTGGAAAGAAACAGACAATGAGAATATCTTGACTTGTTTTGGCCCACAGTGACAAGATTAACAAGAAAGGGATAAGCTCCACAATGAACTTCCAAGTTTGGAAGCTCTAAAGAAAGGGAATTATAAGGATTTCAGAAATTTGTGGCATTAAAAGTTTAGAAAGATTCATTACTCTCAGATCTCAAGCAGTGAAAGATACCAAGGAAGACAGTTTTAAATAGTAAAATAATCCATCAAATACCACAATTAACAGAAGCAAAAGTGATTCAGACGTCCAGTAACAAGCATTTGGAAAGAGCTTCCTTTCTCTCTCGAGCGTCTCCTAGATAACCTCAGGTTGCTGCCAACACATAAAGAGGGAACATGAAACAGCCTGCGGGAAGGAAGCAAAGAAACAGAATTTAAAAACCATGTCTGAGACATAATATTGGGTGTAGTCACTGGTACATGCAACTGATGGGAATCAAATAAGTCATAAGCTATGATGTTTTGGATGAAACACTATTGCCAAGAAACCACAATCCTGATCCCAAACCCTGAAAGTTCTTGGCAAACCTTAAAACAACCTTTGGCCTGGAAACAGACTGCGAAGTATGAGTGGCTCCCATGAAGGGCATTCCCCGGCACCCACTTCAAAGGTGGCTAAGAGGGCAATGGATAGAAAGGAAGCGTCGAGCCTGGAATCCAGAGTCAGAGGAAAATACTTGAGAAAGTCTTGCTCTGAGAACAGAATTAGTCTATCAATGAACTTTCTCCATTCTCACAGAGGGTCTTCCCAATGTCTTCACACTGGGATTTCAGATTAGCTCTATCTAGTATCTCCTATGTGTCTCCCATTCAACCATCTTTCTGAATAGGTACCCACAACACAAACACCCATGCTCAGAGCTGATGGAGAAGACCAACGCTCTTCTGCCAAGGATCTTCTACTTTGAGATGGATGAACTGGCTTGGTGAAGTCTTGACTTATTTCCCTTCTGAAGAGGCTAAGTATATTCTAGGTGTAGGAAGGAGTGATGAAATGAATATTCAGTAACCATAGGTGAGGTCTGAAGCTTGAACAATGGAATGTGTCTCTAAGGCTTGCTTCCTTTTCCTGTTGGGGGTGTGCACGTGCGCAAACACACACATACACACACACACACACTATATTTTTCAACTTTAATTGTATTAACAGCACAAAGGATTAAAGGACTATGTGTAGCAGTTAGGAATGCTACTTCCAAGCCTAGTCTGTGTGATCTTTCACACATGCCTTCTCCTGTCCTCTGCAGCTGGATGCAGTGAATCCAGAGGATTGAAAGGCGCAGAGGGTGTTGGAGCCATTACATGGAAGGTGTAAGTGTCCTTGAATGTGTCCTTCCCTGTTGCCAACCTGTATGGATAGTAATGCGAACGAAAAATAAACATATACCAAATCAAGTGAGTAATCTAAAGGTTGGTGGTTACGGCAGTTGGACTTGTATTATCTAACACAGTATGCTATCTTCCAGCCCTGAGCTAATAGTAAAGAGGAGCTTTGGGGAGATCTATTGAAGAGCTTTGAAATAAATTCCTGGGCAAATCAGAGATCTATTTGGGGTGAGTCTGAGAAATCTAAAGCTGACTACAGAATGAGGACTGGCCTTGTAAAACACAGAAGGGAAAAGAAGGGCTGACAAACTGTTTTGGTTTGGAGCCTGGAAAGGTGGTTACATTGCAACACACTACAATTGCAGAGTTGGTCAGAGCAAGGGGTCTGTGATTATTTCCCAGGGAACATATGTGGGCCAAGTAAGAAACAGACATGAATGGAAACTTGATGGGTCTTGTTTGATAGGTACCTGGAGGGACAAGAACTTAGCACAGAGTCTTGTAGTGCACCAATGAAGGTTGAAAGAGTGAGGACAGGTCTCTAAAAACCTCCCAGAACAGAGCTGGAGAAGCCTGTGGTCAAAGGAACTGCAGTGCGGTGGGAGGATGTCCAACATGAAACCACTGAGGAGAACAGAAAGTGCTGCAAGAGGAAAATACAAAACAAAACAAACAAAAGAACCAACTTTAATCTTCTGCTATGCCTACAGAGTGAGAAGTTAGTCCCCATGCACCTTTATCCCAGAGGGAGGCGAAACAGAAGCCAGCTCATGGAAGATGTTGTCAACTATTCAGGACATGTGAACTCTGCTGCAATGGCAAACAACCCAAAGAGACCAATGGCTGCGAAAAATGTAGTGTTTGTCCACCATGAGCTGCCATGGGTCTCTGTTCATTGTAGTTCAAGCAGACACGTAGGCTGTAGGAGGATCTGCCTTGATACGTAATTCTAAAACACAGTGTCATTGTATGAGTACTACAGTGGGTCACTGTATGATGATGGTTCCGTGGGTCTCAGTGGTCTTATCTTTAAAATGGAAATTAATGTTATGGGGCAGGAAAACAAATACCAGTATCATTACTTCTCAAATTGTATTCCAACAAATGTGACTTCGTTTCAGTCCTAGGTGTCTTCTTGCTAGAAGGCAAAATGACCACTAGAGGGAAGCAGCGGACAGATAGAGAGGCTTCATTACAATGTGGGTAATTGAATCTCCCTGGGTCCAAAGAAGGGTTTGATCTGAACAGGTAGTTGTAGAGGGGTCTGGGGTCATGGAACCTGGCCAGTGTAAAGCTCCTTCACCAGCTTTGAGTCAACCACCATTGGGTCCTCTGTATCCCTGAGTCTCTGCAGCCACAGCATGACCTTGTGTTCCTTTCTCCTCTTTTCTCAGTGTTTTTCTCTTTGTAAACCTAACTGTGAGGCAGGAGCCCTTTGGTGGGTTCAGAGCAAACCTTCTCTATATCCAACCTGCTTGTTCTCCAGCCTTCATGAGATACCTTGCTCTTTTCCAAGCCAAAGGTGACCAATTTTGCATGCCAAAGCTAAACCTCCATCCTTTGTAAACAAAGAACTAGACCCTGATTCCATGAACCTTGATAAATGCTTTATTTGAACATGTAACTGCAGAGATGTAAATATAAGCAATAACCTACTTCACAAATAGAGATGAAGTGAATGGATGAATCAGCAGAAGGCAGGTGATAGCAAGAGTCTTTCATCAGCAGGTCAGAGTCTGACTCCCTGATCTCTCATGAATTGCCTGGTTTGGGTAGATTACTTCATCTCTCACAGCTTCAGCTTCTTATCTGCACAAGGACAGTGAAGATACCTATCTGTCAAGGTTGAAGAAAATAAAATATACAAAGCTAGGGGCATGATAGCACCTGCAGATTCATCTGGAGAAAATCATGGTGAAGAAAAGGGGCAAACTTAATAGACCTGCAGTCTGGTACAGTGGAATAAGCGAGAACTTTGGAATATATGAAACACATTCAAACTCCAATTCTGCCACTCACAGACCATGTGACCTTGGGCTTGTCATTGACTCATTTTCTTTTCTTTTCTCTTCTTTTTTAATTTTGGTACCAGGATTGAACTCAGGGGCACTCAACCACTGATCCACATCCTTAGCCTCATTTTGTGTTTTATGTAGAGACTGGGTCTCACTGAGTTGCTTAGCGCCTCGCTGTTGCTGAGGCTGCCTCTGAACTCACGATGCTCCTGTCTCAGCCTCCCTAAGTGCTGGGATTACAAGCGTGCGCCACTGCACCTGGCTGACTCATGTTTTACCCCAGACTTTCAGTTGAAAAATTAAGATGCTGAAGCTACTTGTGTTGGAATCAAAGGGAGAGATATGAAGATGATGGGAAGTACATGGTGTCAAGATGGTGATCATCTCCCATATTTGACAGTTTTCTACGTGTAATCTCCATCACCAACCTGTTAAAGCAGACATTATTTTTGCCATTTTACAGGACAAAAAACTGAGAGTTACTGAGGTTAAGCAACTTACCTAGGAGCATAGAGTTCAAAAGCAGAATGTGTTTGGTTTCTGATGAGATTGTCCTTGACCTCATGTCTCTGAATGTCTTTAGCTGTGTGACTGTGTTGACCTATGCTGACTAACACACCTCCTTTCTGAGGTTCTCTGTAATGGGTGCCAGTGCCTCTGCAGCCTCTCTGAGGCTTAGAGGGCACGTTTGCCTTGCCCACCTTCTCCTCTGCAGTGTGCACTGCCTGAAAACAACCTGTAGATGGTGCTGATATCCTATCTTTGGTTTGACATCAACTGCATGAATTAAAAATTCACCTTCTACATCAACAGACTTAAATGTCTACATAAATCCCAGTTTGTGAGAAACATATACTTGTAAAGATTTTTTTTAAAAAAAATATATATTCAGGGCGAACTCTGGAGGCTTAGTTATCTTGCTTAAAAATGCAGACCAACTCTATAAATTTGCTGTCTGAGGCCCCTCTATGGCCACTAGCAACACAGCACTGTGTGTGTCTCCGCTCCAGGGTAAGCTGGGAATTATTAGCAGCTTTTTCTCTAAGTGTATGGATCGATGAACTTGCAAGAGCCCACCAGCTCTCACAGCTTCTCCTTACTGCTCTGGGAGAGAAGCAGAATGCAGAGGAAGCTCCCAGCTGATGTGAGGCTAAAGCAGGGTGTTGCAGGGGATGGGATGGCTACTGATCCCAAATTCGTTCACTCCTACCTGTCACAAATACTGATAATGCCATCATTTGATGAAGGCAAATATAAAAACAGCACCGATCACCAACTTCCAAATGGCTTTTTCGATTATTTTATTTAATTCACCTGAATTAGGAGGATCATGGATATTTATTCCATTTTACAGGCAAATTGAATCTCAAGAGAGTAAGTGAATCCCTAAGCGTCTATAAGCTCTTCAGTGAAAATACCACAACTTAGGTGTGTGTGATGACGCACACCTGAATCCCAGCTACTCAGGAGGTTGAGGCAGGAGAAGAGCAAATTCAAGACCCACATGGGCACCTTAGGCAGACCTTGTTTAAATAAGATAGATAGATAGATGATAGATAGATAGATAGATAGATAGATAGATAGATAGATAGATAGATAGATAAGGCAGAACTTGAACCTGGACCCAAGCCTTGTGATTACAAACTAATGTTACTACAAAACACTTGTATTCCGTCCTGAGCAATGTGTTTGCAAATCCTCTTCTGCTACTTCTTTTTCTTTCTGATTGCCTCTGAATGTCACCTTTCTCCAAAATCCAGTCTCTGGAGGGGAAAAAAACAACCCTGCCTCCTTCCCTCCCTTCTTCCTCCCTCTCTCCCGCCCGCCCCCCATCCTAGTGCTCAGCCCAGCAGTAAATGCTGTGGGAGGCAACAGAGAAGACACTGTCTGTGCTCCATGGCTACAGAACACCAGAGCTGGAAGGCATCCTTGCGATTATCTCATCTAACCACCTCGTTTTTTACATCTAAGGAAACCACTCCAGAAAGGAGTGGAAATGTTCCTATGGATGCTGCCACGGAATTGTCGCAACAACCTACTTTTCATTGAAACCATCTACACCTTGGTTAGTTTGGAAACCATGTTCATGCCAACTGCAGTTCCTTGAAAATAGTATCTAAGTTTTTGACCAAAGCAGCTACCGCCAGCCTGCTCCACACATGTGATGACCTTGGGATATTTCAACTTTGTACTCTGAAATTTCATCAGGGCTGAAGTTTTTGTGCTGTACATTTCTTACTTTAGTGTGAGAAAGGTAAAGCAAGTTCACCAAAAATCTGAGCTGTAATTAGTCTTTTTATTCCTAATTTCTCTCCTACACCTTATTTATCCTGCTATTAAAGTTGTGTACAATGCATTATCATTGTCTTTCTCTTTGCCTGATTCCCCCTAGGAGCAGAATATCCTTCAGGAAAACAACGAAGTCTTAGATATCTTTTGTAATTCCAGAGCCTACAACAGTAGGCAAAGAGTAGATGACCAATAATTAATTAGCAGTTTGAATTATAGTGCATTAAATTGGACCTACATATCAAGAACCGCCTCCATGGCTGTGTATCATCAGGATTTTAAAATCCAGAGGGACATAGAAAAGGCAGCTATTCATAGATATTAAAGGTTTAAGATTTACTCAGATCTTAGGTTTTAACAAGTAGTTTTCCAATTTTGCCTTTAAGGTCCTTATAGTCTTGCAGATCAGATGAGGGCAAAGGAATTGTGGTTCCACCTAGAATATGCTAATTTGGTAAATATTTATTGAGCTTTTTGCATGTGGAAAAATAAACAATCAGGAGTTCTAAACACTACAAAATTCCTACGGGCAGCCACAACTCAGAGCACCTAACCTGGAGGAGGAAGGACGGAACCAGGTCTTGAGAGGAGGGCTAGCGTCAAAGGCTCTGGGGGGGTCTTTCCAACAGGAAGTAGTACTGCCTCACTTCTGAGCATGGTGATGAGAAAGCCTGCCTTGTCTCTGGCTTGGTGGATGTAGAGCTTATCACTTTCAGAGGTACAAGGGGCTTTAAGGTCTCCTACTTCAAGCTTCCACGTCACAGTTGGAAATACTAAGGTCTGGAGAGGGGAGGTGCAGGGCCCCAGACAGTGAATGTCAGAGCAGGGGTCAGGGCTCAGGCCTTCCAGCCTACAGCCAGCCCCGTGCTCTTCCCACCACATTTCTCGAATAATCCACTGTGCACCTGGTGATTCTTTCCTTTCAAAACCCAGCCACTGCTCGGTTTTCTCTGCGTGGCAGGCAGCCAAGAACCTTGAACTTCTCCATGTTACATTTTGCCCTCTGCAGAATGGGATATTAAAGTATTCACTTGGGGGATGGGTCATGAGGTTCCATCAATAAATGTTTGTGAATTGCTCTGAGCTATTTGAGCCAGAGGGACTCAAGAAATGGGAGACCCCAGTGGCCGTGGTGGTGGTATCTGAGCCTTTTTTGAGGTCTTGCCTTTACTCTGCAGAATTAAAGAGATGGTTTAAGTGATAAACTATTCCTTATGAGCTGTATTTGTGTTGAAAGCACAGCATGAGTTCCCTGCAAGCTTCCTCTCACACAGCCACAGCTATGCGCCAATCCTCCTGGGTTCAGAGATGGAACTCTGGTTAAATGCATGGAATTTATTCTTAGTACTTTTCTTAATTACAACTTTATTTTTATTTCTCTGGCATTCTCTACGGGAGGGGCTCCCGAGGAGAGGAAAGGGAAGGAAGGAGGCTGGGAAATAGAGTTCCAAGGCTTTTGTTTTGGTTTGTTATGTTTCTGAGCTTCTTGCTATCAGCAAAGAAGAAAGATCTAACGGATCTGGCAGATATGAACATCATTCCAATGAAGCCAGAGCTCAGAACATATATCACAGATGCCATGAAAACATGACTTAAGATGGGGGCAATTATTATCTGACAAGTAACCTCCGTAGGCTGATAGAAAAAGACCGAACCTTTAATTCACCATTTAGCTTAATAAACAAAGAGGGGGGACTTTCAGGGTAAGAGGGCTGGGTGGTCACATGGAGGAGGTTTTGGTAAATTGCTATGTAGCAACCAATACCACTGCTACTCTAAGATAGTCATGCAGACTTCCCTCTCGTGTACAAGCTTGGGTCTCAAAACACTGAAGACCCCATTGATGTTCATGGTTCTGTTTTTCAAAATCCAGGTCAGAAAATGTCCCTGAATGCTTTTTCAGTGCCTATCTTAGTAAGCATCCCTCGACGCAGGGATGCTCCTTGTAGAAGTAACTTGCGCGTACATTCTACCTGCTCTCTATCCTCTGCCTCCACCACCTTCTTCTTTCCTCTGTTCTTTTTATTTTCCTTTTCCACTGTGATCATTATGCTATATACCCTGGGGCACTTGACAGCCTAGAGAAGAAAGGGGTAAAAGGAAGGTAGATTTTGGGGGGCCGGGTACATAGTTTACTTGTAATGCTGGCCTTGGTAGAAACTTGCTCTGGGAAATCCCACAACTACATAAGAACTAGATTTGTTATCCACAAAATGGAAAAAAACAATCCCTTGGCCACCAGTTCCTGGTGTGGATAAATGGAGAGTGAATGAAAACCGCATAGTGCGATCTGGATAAAAGAAGTACCGGATGTGTGCATTTCTGCATTCCCTGGGATGGAGGGCTCAGGCGATAGCAGCTGAGAGTTTTGTCCCCTGCTAAACTGTGTGTTGGAGCATCTGTGTGGCCCTTGCGGAATCTGTTCTAGTGACCTTCTCCCTAGGCACTCCCACTAAGGGCTCCTTTCTTCACCGTCTTTCCCAACAGAGCTGTTAAACCATCTGACCAAGGACCTAGCGTAGGGGTTAAGAGGAAAGACTAAGACATAAGAGAGGACTGGATTAGAGCCCAGGTGATGCACTGACAAGTCCTGTGACATTAGACGAGTGACAAAAACTTCTATCAGAACTCTAGTTTCCACTTCCACATAAATGGAGTGGTACCTCCCTCATATGCCTGTGAGGTGGGTGGGCAGCTAGAATGTATGAAGCATCTCTATTGGTACTGGAACACAGTCAATGTGGATGCCATTAGTTTTTTTTTAGTTTTTTTTTTTTTGTACCGCAGATTGAACTCAGGGGTACTCGACCACTGAGCCACATCCCCAGCCCTGTTTTGTGTTTAATGTAGACACAGGGTCTCACTGAGTTGCTTAGCGCCTCGCCATTGCTGAGGCTGGCTTTGAACACCTGATTTTCCTGCCTTAGCCTTCCAAAGTGCTGGGATTACAGGCATGCGCCACTGTGCCCAGCTGCCATTAGTTTTTGAGAACAACTCTGAGAGTGTAGTTGCTTGGGGCGACGGGGCTCCAGTGAGCAGGAGGGCAGGGTGAGCTGCTGGAGACCATGCTCCTCCTAATGCACCATGCACTCCCCTCTCCCTCACTTAAAACTGAAGAGTGTTGTGCACGTTCATCCCACCTAGCTCAGGTGTCACCTATTACCTGCCCCATGAAGACCTTCCCAGGTTCATCTCCTTCTTCTCATCCCCCTCCAGGAATGGCCACCCTCTTCACTGAGCTGTGAGAGCACTATGTCCCTTTGCTGTGTCTGGGAGTTCTCTCCATCTGGCACTATGGGAATGGACACTTATGCACTTCATGCCGAGACAGAAGACCCCAGAAGGCCATAGCCTTTACCTCTCAATCTACATCTCAGCACAGGTTTACTTATTCTGTGTATATGAAATAGACAGGTTGGCAAATGACTGGTCGACCAGTTGCAAGTGAAGTGTCTTAGTGTGGTGATTTTTCTGAATTGCATGGAATTCCTTGTGCAAGCAAATGTCATGAGCAATGAGATGTGATGAGCCTTAGAAAGTGATTCGGCCTCTTTGGGGCTCCCAGTAAGATATTTTAGACAGTGGTTTTCAACTCACTCAGCTTTGCCATTCTGAATAAAGTACATTCATTGCCTTTGCCTCAGCCTCTGTTGAATTCTTACATGGCAAACTGAATATATTAAGGAAACCAAGGGGGAGACTTTCTCATACCCTGAATTAGTTATAAAAGTTGTCCAAGGAACTCAATGCTGTCTATTGCTGTCAAAGAACAGACAGAAAGAAAAGATAAGTGTATCTCAGATGCTCAGCTATTGCATGTGTGGAGAGGCTTCACTGTGCTGAAACTTAGATGGCTTTCACAAAATTAGAGTGCTAACTTGAACCCTACTTGAACTAGCTCGATTCTGGGGCATTCACTACTCAGAGAAGAATTTCTTAAAGGCTCTGGGTTGCTCCCACTTCTTGTCATGGAATGAGCCAAGTTTTATGTCTGTTTATTACTTTGTAGCCCAGCTGGACCCCAGAAGGATGAGGCTGTTGTGACCATGGAAAATAACACAAATGCACACAGACACCAAACTGAAGCCAGAGATCTTCTGGAGGCTTAGATAAACATTTAGTTCCATAAATAAATACATTATCAGACCACACAAAGTAATTCCTACCCGATCTCATCCTGAAGAGTCACACTCCAAATAGCCTCTTGAATTTGTTCAGGTTCATACAATCAAAACATATTTACTGATTTTTTAATTAAGTGATCAACCTCCAACTACATGTTCCATGAGACACAGTGACAGAGTCCTTTGTTGCTTTCACAGAGTTGGAATTACAGATGGACAAAATATATAAACTAAAATAAATAAATAACAAAGCAAGCCAGGACGAATACAACTTGTGATATATGGGGCATTATATTGGGCAAGAAGTCTATGTTCCATTACTGTTGGATGAGCATTTATTCATTCTTTCCTTTCATAAACAAACACACAAACAAATATATACCATGGACCAGGCACTCTGCTAAGCACTGAGGATATCAAATAAGTTATTCATGTGTTCATTAATTCCTTCACTTACTGAACAAAAGTTTATTGAATATAGTAAGTGAAACAATGTGTTAGATTCTGGTAAAAGGAAAGGTATAGACCTTTTCCTCTGGAAGCTCAGCTCCTCACCACTACAATAGTGTGCACTGGGAGACAAGAATGGTAGTCATCAGTTTTTAATGTCCTTTTTGGCAAGAATAAACTAAGCAGTGGATTGTAGGATTTTGTGGTTCTTTCGCTAAGTGTCAAGTCAAGAAGATGAATGGTAATTTGTAAAAATGGAATAAACCACTGGACTTTGAATTGCAGGCTTTTGGAAGGGAATCCTTTGAGAGCCTCAAAACATAGCACTTGCATGCCTGTGCATGCCTCTGAGAATACAAGTCAGTTCTGTTCATCTCCTTGTACATATACATCTCTTTATAGTTTACAAGGCACTTCCATGTAGACAGTTTTATTTGTTCCACATAGCAACCTTATGAAGTCAGGGGTTTAACATTCTCTTTTTGAAGATAAAGAAACTGAGGCTGCTCAGTGGCTGAATTTACTTATTAGTGTCTGTTAGGCACAGAGCTGGGACCAGAGCCCAGGTTTCTGACTTCCTTCTGGTGTTTCTGAATGACAACAGTATTCATTCATTTGGTCTGTGTGTTTTGAGGGTCAGTCATGGACCAAGCATTTTTTTTTTTTTTTTTGAGGTCCTTGGGAAGTCATGAAGAACTAGGTAGAAATCTCAATGATTTACATTTTCTACTTTCATTCTCACTCAAAAATTATATACTAATTTGTAGCTTGTAGAATAATCTTATGCAGAATTTATATTAAGAGCTACTGGATCAGAAGTTCCTTGAGATCAGGTACCAGGTAAGATCAGCAGCACTTAGTAAAGCATTAGATAAAGCACTTTTGTAGCCTCAAGGTCAATTCGGTCCACCCTACCAACAGCCATGCACTGTGTGTAATGCATTCCTATTTATTGAAAAGATTCTGAAAGTCACAAAATTACACATATGGTTAACAGAAGATCTAAAACTCAATACCAAAACATTTGAGTTCCATTGTCAACCAGTATTTTGTTATAACCAGTCTTTAATACCGTGTTACACTACACCATATATTGTACCCAGGAGTGTGTTTTACCTAGGAGAGCAACACAATCAGTCATTGCAGAATGAGCAAATTGGGCATAGATTAACTTTTTCTTTGAACGTGCTATATGGCTAGCCCCTAACATCTGTCCGTCGGTCTAGTTGGTAGGTTTCCTTTCAGACAGAAGAGCCCAATGAGAGTTCCACTGATGGGTAAGATTGAGAAAAATTGGAAGAAAGAAGCCCAAGGATTTTGAGGCCAAATAAGCCTAGGTTTGATCTTAATGTTGCCTGTGTATACCTTAGGATGAGTTTTTTAACTCTTAGAACTGATGGGGGTGGTTGAAAGAATGAAGGGCAATGATATATGGAAGGCATTTAGCATAATACCTGACATTTGATTTTTAAATTTTAACTATTTTATTTTTTAATTACCATTTAATTGTACAAATTTATGGGATACTGCATCATAATTTGACACATGTGTATAGTGTGTAATGATCAAATCAGGGTAGCAAGATTTCTTCTTTTTTGCCATTTTAAATTGAGAGAACTGAAGGAACAACTACAGAGTTGCAAGATAATCCATCACGTTTTTTGGGAGAGGGAATTTTAAGTTATACGAAAGATAAAATATGGAACGTGCTTTGGAACAAAGAAGAGTAAAATTGAAAGAGCAACATGGGGACCAATTTTTAAAAGGTGGCCAATGCCAACCTAAGGGATTAGTGTCTATCCTGTTTTTACTAGCCAGTTGGGTAGTTGATAAACATCACCATGGGGATGGACAGAAACAAGAAAGAGAAAACACATAGAAATGTGGAGAAGCAGACCAAACCAGAACAGTGTTCACAAAGCGACCCCCACCCCCCAATGACTTGTCCTCATGATAGCTGGTATCAAAAGTGCCTGCTGCCTAACTGTGAACATTGGACCTACTGCAAGTTAGTCCAAGACACAAATCTTTACCCAATGTATGGCTGGGTAGAATATGTACATATATTTCATGATGGATTAGCCTTTTTGGACTGTGGCCACACCATAGAGGGTTTTCTAATCTATTTTGAGTTCTAATTGATTACAGCATTTGGAAAAATGTATAGCAAATTGCTCCGTTAATCAAGGTAAATCAAGCTGATGTCATAGATGCTAAATATATGTCTTTGCAGTTATACTATTTGCATGGCTGGAATCTAAGGCCGATGTCAGTGTTTCCACTTGACAGCAGCTGCCTTCTCAGACGGAGATTGTGGCTTATCTCAAAAAGCCCTTGGTGGTTTATCTCCCAGGCTCGGTTCCTAGGTCCTTCTGCCCACATCTATAGAAAGGGTCTTAGGAAATGGTAAGGCTACTTTCCTTTGCACAGATTAGAAGGCAATGAGAAGGAGTCCATGCCACCAAGGCTAGAAAAACAGGGAAAGATATATCAAAGGAGAAGATTCTATGAAGCCAGAAAGAAGGATCCTGGTATGTCATGTCTCTTGACTGGTGAGGGATTAAGGGATAAGAGGAAAACTTTACTGTGATATAGATCACAGCATGGAAGAAGACTCAAAGAATATCTAGACTTTCAAATGAGACCTCTAAAGCATCAAGATGGAAAGGAATTTATCAGAGATCACACAGCTAATTAGTTTCAGAGCTAAGATTAAAAATCAGGAGCCCTGACTCTTTTATGCAGAGCTTTTGACATGATAGAAAATGTTGTCTTGTTCCTTCTTAAAAAAATGTTTTCCTTCTTTCTCACCATCGTCCCTAATATTTATCAGTATCCCTATTGTTCACTATATGTCAAGTTGTGTAATAAGCACTCAAAATTATTATAGCCATGTGAGGTTTTTATTAGTTTTCTTCTCATTTTTAAAATGAGGAAATGGAGGCTCAAAGAGTTGAAGTAACTTGACCAAAGTAACTGTGAAAATGAGTAGCTATAACAGGGATGCAGAGCAGGGAATATCAAATTAGTACACTTGATAATCACGGTAGACATCATCTCTGATTTTCCAGCATATTTGCTTGCCTTTTTAAACAACCCTTTTCATGTGAATTTATGCACATTATTTTAGAACTTCACAATGATGCTAAGAGACCCCAAAGTTCATTCATTCTCTTACTAGCTGAAGAGAAGTCACTCATCAAAGTCTACAGAGCTAACTTTCAGAACCATTATAGGAAGCATGGATCTTTCCAGAGTGTCCATTTGGTGGAGTATAACAGAAAATCAGAGCAAGAACTGAGCTCAGCACTGTCCCTGAATGACTATATCCTGATCTTCTCTGGGTCCCAGTTCCTCGTTTGTGTTAGGAAGATAATGGAGACTCCCATCATATGCTGTTATTGTTAGAGAAAGATCAAAAGCAACAGCAACAAAAATAATGATAATAAAAAAGCAGAGGGAGAAAATCCAAGAGGACACATGAAAAAGCTTCGGAGACCACTAAAGAAGATAGGTTGGGAATGAAAGATGGGGATCAGAAAGCTCATCCTCAGGTCAGTTGTGGAAGATCCTGCGGGCCTGGCGGGGCCCCATCAATCCTAGATCAAAAGCAGAAGAGTGATGCAATAGCTGTTTGTATACAGATGCTGCCTCCAAATCCCCACATGGGAACATCTGTGGGAGACAACCATTTGACAAACAAGCAGGCAATTAGGTAGCAGGCCCATCTGGGCCAAGAACAGGGGACCACCAGCGATGGGGAGGCTGCAGGATCTGGAGAGAGAGCCATGCTGGAAAGACGTTCTTCAAGTGAGTCAGACTCTCCAAGGCAGGCGCGAGGCAGAGGATCAGGGACAGAGTTCAGCAGAGAAGAACTTCCGCAGCTTGTATTGGGGATGGGCTTTGTGATTCTTGGTCTTGCCTAAACACCATCTGTGCCCCCGAAATAATTCTATCAGAGTGTCTAGGGATTGAGAGAGGCGCGTCAGTATTAGTATTCTTTTAAAATTTCCCAGATGACCATGATGTGCAATTGAGTTGAAAACATCCATTTTGAAATTTCTAAACCTAACTATAGAGGCGGGTGACAAAAGGGTATGGCCATTATAAAGCTGTCACTGTTATCCCACTATGTCTATTCTTAGAATAACTCCAAATATGCATTTTGAGTTTTTAAAATCCTCGACTCAGTGGTACAGGACTCAGGCAAACTGCATCAATTCTCTGAAACAAATGCCAACTGCTCCTGTCTCTGCTACTAGCTGACTTTCAACAGGTTGAAGGTCTCAAGATTCCCTTCTTATCCATTGCCTGGCAGAATTATTTGCTAGAAGTAAAATGCTGTTCTTTGTAGTCTGGTGTTCTGAACAAGACTGGGCCAAAATACATGATTAATAATAAATGTGGCTTAAACTTCAATCTGATTCTTAAGAAGAATAAGGAAAGAGAAGGAAGGAAGAAAGAAGGAAAAGAAAAATGAGAAAATTGGAGTGGCACAACATGAGCGTTGTTCTTGATGTCAGACTCTCCATCTGACATGGAGATGTTCGGAATCTCACCATCTCTCACTTGAATGGTTGCTACAGCTTGAAGTGGACCTCTGCACCTCCAGTCTTGGAGCCCTGGTCTGTTTTGTACATCTGAGATACAGGAATTCACAACAGACAAGTCTCACCTATCTCTCAACAGCTCAAAACTTTACAGGGACTTTCTGTTGTCCACAGGACATGTAAGACTGCCCATGACCCCATCATGCTGACCTCCTCATACTTACCTCTGTTAGGACCACCTCTCTACTCCTCTCCACATAACCAAGTTCAAGCCTCAAGCTGTACATATGCTTGGTTTTCCCTCTGCATGTTCTTTGCTGTTTTATATATCAGAATATTTTCTATACCACTTGTTCAATTCTGAAAACCCTTTTTGACCTTCATTTTTTACATAGCTAACATCCATTTTTTCCTTAAAACTCAACTCATGCTCTTCCTTCTCCAGGAATTCTTTCCTGAATCCCTTTGCCTTCATTCACTTTAGGTGTTGTACCTTGTTTTACTCTACAATGATGTTGCATGTGTTGTTGGAGCTGTCTCAATGCAGTTCTGGACCTCAGCCAGTAGATCAGGAGTCCTTGTAGGACAGGGTCCTTCTCTGATCCTCCATATGTATATGCAGATTGGGAGGATTCCTATGGATGCTTTGATCCATGCTGAATCATTTATAAATTTTCTCCCAGTGAATCTGAAACATGATTTTAAGTTTTGTCCCCAAGAGGGAGGCTATTGGCTCTTATATATCTTCTCTTGCCCTTACCCATGTGAGAAAGCCCACATGACTAGATCTGTGCTCAAATTCTATTGGTCAGGAAGTTCCTTGGCTAAGGCCAAGGTCCTGAAGGTGGCCCCCTGGGAAGCTTTTGCACACAGGAATGGAGCCTTACAGGAATAGATCTCTGTCTGCTTTCTTGCCTCTGAATGAAATTGGCTCTGAGTAATGCCTCTGTGATCCTCACCACATCCTCCTTTTCCATTGCCAACAACACGAGGTCAGAGATAAACCATAGTTCAAGCTCCCAGACTTGGGGGAAGGCATTTCACTTGCTGAGCCACAGCCATATTTAAGGAAGGTTCCTTTGATTCCCTCAGGCCCTGGACTAGACTGTATCCTTCCAGCCCTATACAAATGGGCTGTCAACAGCAAGTCAGAAAATATTAATTAAGTGGGCAAAAGATGCCCTCCAAAGGGGGAGGATTGCAAAAATTGCTGAGAAAACACCCAAGAGGGTAATATTTCTGAAGAATTTGCCCTCTATTTCTAGTGACTTTTATACATAGTTACTGCTGACTCCCCCAACTGCACTGCAAATACTTAGTTTCTATGTTTGATTTCACAAAATTAAGCATGATTTGAATTGGAAGGGATGTTAGAGATAATCTGGGCCAATCCAAGCCCTTTTGTTTTTCTGAGGGGAAGTTGGGGATTTTGATGTTATGGCTGTCTAGCATTCAATGCTCTCCTGTTAACCAGACTCCTATTTTCATTTAGAGGCTGTGGTGATAGAATTCTAAAATGGCTCCTAAGATTCCTGCTGCCCAGTACACATCCCTATATAATCCTTTCCCCTTGAACATAAATAGAATCAGTAGAATCTAACACAATAGGTTACTAATCACTCAAGCTTGAGTTAATCTAAAGGGACAATACCCTAGTTGGGCCTGGCCTAATCAGATGAGCTCTTTAAAAGACAATGAACTATCAGAGACACACTTTTCTTCTGGCCCTGGGAATAAAAGGGGCTGTCACATTTTGGGAGAAGTGATTATGTGGCCTGAACCTGAGGATTTCTTTCGGAACTTACAAGGAACTTAATTCTGCCAAGAAGTTCACAATCTTGGAACAAGACTCTGAGCCTCAGGTGAAATCTCAACCTGGTTGACCCCTGGATTTCAGTTTTGTGCTTGATCAAGGAACACAGTGATGCTATGCCTGGACTTCTGACATAAGGTGATGGAAGTCATAGAACTGGGTTGTTTCAAGTGCCTAATTTGGTTGTAATTTGTTGTATAGTAATAGAATATAAATGCTTTATTGCTAATTACTTAAACAGGAATGTCTCACTCAGACCTCTGCAATAGTATGTATCTAACATTCAGGTTAAGCCCTGTGCTCTATCCTCCTATCCCCAGGGATTAGATTAGGGATGGGCATGTGACCCAATGTCCACCAGTGATAGTCCAGCCTAAGGCTCTTATTGAATCTGCTTAAGGAAGAAATGTGCTCTCTTTTCACTGAAATTCAAGCTGAGGGCACCTCGCTGCAGAACTAGGGTCTCCACTATACTGCCACAATGTGGATCTTGGAGAGGAAGCCAATGTGGAAGAGAAACAGATGTGAACAATGAAAATGAATAGATTTTTTCACATGTTTTGAGTCCTTGATCAACCTGAGCCTGGAGGAGGGGTCACATGCAGAGGTTTCAGTGACCTAAACCTGTAACTTCCATAGTTTGGTGAAGATTACATGAGACCAAGTTTTTGTCCCATGCAACAGAAAATAGTCTATGTGGTACATGGGCCAGAGAAGGAGCACACTGACCCCATTCCATGACTAATATATTGCAAGTCTGACATAAACAGAACCAGCTCTCCTGACACTCTGTCAAAAGGACTCAACATAGTCTTACTGCAATAATTCTCCAAGAACTACAGAATATTAGTTTCCCAGGAAAAGAACACAATGATAACAAAAGCAATAATGGTGATGATGTCTTTAGTTCAGTGTGTTTTCTATGTGTCAAGTTTTTCATTATATGATTTATCTACAGCATTTAATTTTATATTCCCACAAACATTGTGAATTTTGTATTATAATTATCTCTTTCAAAGATGAAAGCAGTGAGGCTCAGACACACTTTTTCTAACTCAGGCAAGATCACATAGCTGGTAAACTGAAGGGGCCAGGATTGAATCCTTATCTATCTGGCTCCAAGGTTTATTGTCTCAACTATTGTGTTAATTGTTGCTAGGATAAAACAGACACACAACAAACCTAGGGCATGTTCCTTTATGACTTCAAATTTATTGCAAGTAGATGACATGAAGGAATTTTTTTTGATTAATTTGGATCCACAAAAACTGGTGTAGACTTCTCAGCCAATAAGCAAGCAGATGCTTGAAGAAATGGTTAATCGCTAACATTGGAATATTAAATTACGCATTTCTCATATCTCCGTTATTTCTTAAAGTGTACAGGAAGTGCATTTGGAAGACAAAATGTAACTTGATATGTGGGAAGAAAAGGCTTCATAACACTTAGACATATTTACAGTCAAGGTCTATTTCTGCCTCCAGTGCTGTAAGGATCATAGCAAATGACATCTTTTTGATCTAAGTTTTCTGATCTATAAAATGGAGGAATTTACATTGAAAGTGATGAAGAAGCTTTTTTTTTTTTTTTTTTTGCTCATTTCTGAGGTGGAGTCTCACTAAGTTGCCTAAGTTGACCTTATACTTGGGATCTTCCTGCCTCAGCTTTCTGGGTAGCTGGGATGACAGACATGCTCCATCACGCCTAACTAGATGAAGAATGTTTTATTTGTAGTAAAAAATGTTCCTTTATGAGGACATTTCAGCCGGATTCCAAACATTCTAGATACTTTGGATAAACCAATACGTTCTTTAATATGGATCCTGAGGTGGAGTCCTGTAATAGACATGAGATTTCAGGCCACTGAAACTCCACTATGAGTGGTTAAGCAGTGTGTTAAGATGCATATGATACTGCATATGGCACCTTGAGGGCTCATCAAATATGCATCACAGATGAGGAAATAAGGCAACAGAAAGGTTGAATACCTTCACCAAGGAACAGAACATGAACACAAGTCCACCTGACTCTAGAACTTGCTAATCCAACCTAGGCTAGACTGCTCCCTGCCAACTTCCACCCTATAACAGTTTCTTAAGTTTTAATTTTGATATCTTTTGGTAAGATGCACCTTCTGGATCAAGATAGGACAAAAATTAAAATTAAGTAAATTGCATCAATTTCTAGAGGAGACAAAGGACAACAGTTCTTAAAGAGGGAGAATTGCTTATTCTTGCATCAAATCTTTTTATTCCATTGAATGGCAACAATATCTTTTCTTTTTTAAGGTAAGTTTGTGGTTTAGAACCATTTTGTGTCTATAGGGGAATCTGAAACTCAATACAGAGTGTGCCTCTATACCTAACACCCGGTTTCTGCTATTATTAACATCTTACATTTATTATGGCAATTAAGTATAGAGTCCATTTGCTGCAATTTGATGACCAATACTGATAACATTATTATTAATAAAAGTCCATTCCTTATTCAGATTGCCTTAATGTATTTTTCATTTCTAGGATCTCCTCTAGGATGTCACATTGTATGTAATTATCACATCTATTTACACTCATTTGACAGTGACTGTTTCTCAAACTTTTCTAGTTTTTGAAACCTGTTATTATTTTGATGAATTTTAGTTGGATACTTTGTAGAATGTCATTATATTTGATTTTTCTCATATGTGTTTAGGGGAAGTAAAGAGTTATTCTCATGACATAATATGATGGATCCATATCAACATGATTTATCATTATGGATACTGGCCTTCTTTTCCTGGCTCAGGTATAATATTACCTTTTATGACCTATAGTTCTACTTTCTCTGTGGTCCCCCATTCTCTACCGAGCATTCTCTATTAGAATGCTGCTATTCCATCAAACTACTAGGAGATAGGTTCTTACTGGGCTATCTTATTTTCATGCAGGACTTTAATTTTTAAAGTACTTTTACATTTATATATCTAAATAAATACTATCTTGTTTAATAAATACTTTTTGAATGACTGAAGGGATGAATGAATGAATATGTACATTCCTAGCTCAGGACAGCACAGTCAGGTGGAAAGGATAAAGAGTTCTGATTTAGTTGGATCTGGCTTTGATTTCTTCCTCTAAGGCCTGCTCCCTCTGAGATCTTAAGTTTGTGAGTTAATCTTCATGGGATTTACTTCAGATTGGCTGGACAAACCCAGGGTAAGGGAGAGGATTCAATGCAACCCTGCCTGCAGAAACCCCAACACCTGGCTGACATCCTATCTTTTTGTTGGCATGCAGAATTGGCACATTCAAACATCCAATATTGTATGTCAACATGGATGCCATAAGTTAATGATTATAATCCCCTAAAAATAATATCACACCAACAGTTCCATCAGGGAGAGGTTATTTGTTATTATAACCATCACCACTTCATGGATGGAGGAAGTGAAGCTCAGAGAGATATAGTCAATCCCATGAGAGAGGCCTCAGTTTTGAACTTGGTTTTTTGACTCTTGAACTATGCACAAAAGCCCTCATTTACAACCCTGCACCCTTTCCTCCTCTGGGAAAAATCTCCTTGTCAGATGTAACTAGTGCTCTGTTTGGAGACAGTTTTGAGCTAGAAGCAGAGCTATCATTTTAATGACTCAATCTGCTTTAGTCTGAAGTATACCAGCTCCTTTCTAGAAGAGCAGAGGAAACTAAAATTCCCTAAAAATGGAGATCTCTTTGTTCTTCTAAAGAAAAACTCACTTTATAGTCACACTGTAGAAATCACTTTAGGCTTTGTTTTACCTTTTTGTTTTCTAAATTCCCTCCCTCTCCCTTCCTCTCTCCCTCCCTCCCTTCTTTCCTTCCTTCCCTCCTTCCTTCCTTCCTTCCTTCCTTCCTTCCTTCCTTCCTTCCTTCCTTCCTTTCTTCCTTCCTTCCTTCCTTCCTTTTTTTCTTTCAGGAAAGACAGTCATAATTGCTCAGATTTGTGCAAGAAACTCTTCCCTAGAGAGTCCAAACGGTTTTGTAGACTTTCTTGACCTTCTCAACCATCCCCTTGGGTCCCTCCAAATTGTTGTCTATGAAAGAATAAGTGCCGTGCCCAGCCTTTTGGGGAGAATACATCTAGCCATTTCTCAGATGTA
Source organism: Geosciurus inauris (assembly GCA_004024805.1). NCBI lineage: Eukaryota > Metazoa > Chordata > Mammalia > Rodentia > Sciuridae > Geosciurus > Geosciurus inauris. Next base: position 33,398 of record PVHX01008025.1, read on the forward strand.
TCATATATATAAGATGTGAGTGGGAGTGCGGGGGCTTCAGGTATGAGATCATTTGCTTTATCTCAGTACAGGGAGATTGCTTCCCATTGAATCACTCAAGAATTGGGAACAACAGCTAGATTGAACAACTTCACATGTGTTATTTGAGGCCAGTCCTGGAACAGGAAGAGCTACCAGTGAATGGGTATTAGCTATTTTTCAGATTTCCTTTTGTAAACTTGCTGGGCAAGGGTTAAAAAAAAATGCAGACTGAATTTTGCTCATTTATGATCTGGTGTTTGAGTGCATTACAGACCCCTTGTACTGACTCTCATCTTTAACTGGTGAGGGAGAAGAGTTCTGAAAAAAGAAGAAAAGGCAGGAAAAATCAGGAAGGATGGAAGGAGTTCTTCTTCTTTTCTTTCTGGGTTTTGTAGCCAGTGTTGGCCCCATCCTTCTATCACAGCTCTCATTTCTTCCCCTGCACTTCCAATGTAACTGAGGATTTCAGCTCCTCAGACGGTGGTAGAATCAGTTGCATTTTCTTTTTTATTGCATTTGCAGTTGGTGTACAACATGTCTTCATTAAATCCCCCTGACATTCCCAATAGCTTGAGACAAAAACGGCCCTCAATCAAAAAGGAAAAACAGTCCCCCACCCTCCCATCGCCAACCCCAAGCATCCCCGAGGGCATGTATTAATTACTGAAGATAAATGCGGGACCTTCATTCTCAGCAGGAGGCTTTAAATTGTATTGCTCTGTTGGGTCAGAAGATAGTGCTCCATCTTGCAAAATGCTAAAAGAGACTCAATTTCTTGGGGGAAGTGCAGCTAATAATGATTTCTGTTACCTGATGCCTACAATGTGTCTAGCATTATTAGATTCTTCTCATGAAATAACCCGTATAATCCCCAAACCCACCCTATAAGACAACTATTATCCCCATTTTCTGGATAGGGAGACTTCCAAGCTCCATCATATTTGCATTCCCGTAGGTGGCTTTCTGTGGTTCAAAACTGAGGAGAGGGGTCTACAGTTCCTTAAAGTGATCTTGTGTCTAAGAAGACAGTGCCACAATATCTCCATTGTTGAATCTGGATGAGAATTGAAGAGATGGTTCTCAAATCCAGTCCATGTCTCTGATCAAGTTTCCTGGTTGCAAAAAGAGATGGAGCTGTTATCTTTTGTAGAGCAGGTGGGGTACGCTGCTGGCTGTCTGGAGAGGAGGCAGGTTGAAATGATGTGCTGTGGCCTGACTGTCATGCTGCAAAAGGTCCCTCTTTACATGCCCCTTTCTTCTCATTGTGTCCCATCTTATATGAGCAATTGTAAATGTTCCATAGATTAACATAAAGAGATAATTAGAGTTCAGAATGGCTAAATCCATCAATGCATTTCTTAACAACAATAATTTCAATACTTAGTTTCATGATAATACATTTGAGAAATCCTACATATTTTTTCCCTCCCTGATCTCACTCACTATCTCAGGAAGCATGTGCTTTTTGAAGATTCTGAAGTGATCTGTAAGCAAACAAAACAAAACAGACAAAAAACAAAACAACCCTGTTTACTTTTGTCTGAATGCTCTATTTTCCACCCCTCCTCTTTTCTGCCTGTCCTGGAAACAACTCCTTGTACCCTTTGGAACTATAGCTTTGAAGACGTCTAAAGAACTTCTTTTCCAAGTTACAAGCAAAAACGTCAAATAGAATGTGGATTGCAGTGATTCTCCAGAGAGGTATCTATTCTCTCTCTTCTAAAGTCTTGTATCTCTTTATTATGCTCATAGACTAAAGATGATACACTAATGGGGAGGGACATGTATAAACAGACAAAAGTAAACAATGTTTCCTAAATTGTCATGTTTTTCCCCTTTCACTTATTTTATCTAATGTAAAATAAATACATGTTCATTACAAAAAATTCACACATTATACAAACACAGAATCCTTATGACCCACTCTGAGTTGTACCAGAGCTTGATTCTTCCATGATAAAGAGTCATAATGGACATGTAGCCAGATGCCTAGAACACTAGGTCCTCAGAAGAGGGGAGTTCAATATGTGAATGAATTTTACGTTTAATAATTTTATTCACTCACCTGTGAATTTCTTATGGACAGAGACATAGTCTTACTAATTTTTGTCCCACTGCACCTAGCATAGTGTCCAGTGCCCAGCAGATACACTTGTGTCTGCTGCAATCATTTGCCATTTTGTGGTGATCTCAGGGAGCCCTTGAGGAAGGTTTATGCACTTAGCGTCAAACACACCTATATTTGTGCTCCTATTCTGTCATGTACCCATCATATTACTTGAATTAAGAAGCTTAATATCTGCATTAAACGATGATGGTGGGCTCACATGAGGAAATATATATGGATGTACTTTGTAAATGCTAGAGGGTCACTCAAGATAGCTATTTTTGTGATTATAGAAAAAAAAATTTCTATTTATTTTTTTAGATAAGCCAAGTTTATTCAAATAAAAGAGCATCCATTGAGAATTTTCCCTGTGCCAGGGAGGGAAGAGAAGGAGACAGTGGTGAACTGTGGTGGTGAGTAACAGGAGTTGGGATTGGGTAAGCAGAGGATGCCTTCGGAGCTCAGAGGAGGAAAGTCTCCCAGTGGCGTTGATGCTGCAGGTGAAAGAGGTCAAGGTGCATGTTTGGAAAGAGGACCATTCCAGGCAGAGGCAATAGCTGGAGCAAAACAACATGGAGATGAGTCATACAACACAGATAGGGAATCATCTGCTTCCAGTGTGGTTGCAGGCCTATGATAAATGAAGTGTAGCTGACATCACATCTTGCTGTCCGCAGTTTTGAAGAAGAGGAAGGCAAGGATCCTTTGTCAAACATGTTGCCTTCTGTCTGTCCTGTGAAAGCATGGATCCCTCCTGGTAACCCCGTGAGAGTTGCTAGGACTCAAAGAGGAGAAGTCACCTGACCAGGATCACACAGATAGTAAAGGTCAGAGCCAGGATTACAGCTATGACCTAGACCAAATGGCCCTGTCCATCACACTTTCAGCCTAACACGTCTGTCCTCATCCACCCTGAATTGATGAGAGGAAGGGATGGGAATGCTTTTTCCTGCCATAAATCCCCCTTTTGTGGTGGGCTAGTGAAGGGCACTAGGGGTCTGAGATGGATCTTTTGTTCCAAACAGCCAAGTTAAGTCCATTGTAGCAAAGGAAGTAGGGTCCCACGAAGTCTGGCTGGCTGATTGTAATTAATCACTGCAAGGCAGCAAGGAAGGGGCCCAAGCTGAGGGGACACCCAGGAGGCAAAGGTTCAGGAGTTCCACATGCAGCTCACATTTGCAGCTCAGTGTCTCTGAAGGAGACTGCAGCTTTGGAAACTCCGGAGCTCAGCAAAGATTCTGAGGCTTGGGAGCTTTGTCCTTTTGGACACCTAACCCCAAGGAGCTGTCCAAGCCCCTGACATTTGGGGAATTGTCAGAGCTTTGGGCCGCCAGAGAAAGGCCCTGTCTCAGAAGCCAAAGTCATCAACAGAAAGTGAATTGAATGAGCAGGTTTTGCAGAGGCTGGAAGAAAAACGGTTTCAAAAATCTGTTTTGACTTTAGCAGACTCTGCCTTTCCCTCTGGCCCCATAATTGAGTGGGGCTGGCGATACTTATTTACCTCTTAGTCTATGGCTGAGTCAACCCCTCCTTCTCATCAGAATGTTATGAGTATGCAGAGGAAAGGTGTTTATTGAGCAGTCTCACTCCATTTGAGGGTGGTAGTGGTGTTGGAATTATGGTTATTCTCCCTAAGTGAATTCCAGGGGAGTACTGTACCTAGCAACTGCGAAGGAAAATAGGAGTCCCTGTGTAGCCGACCTGGATGACTGAGGCTTGCTTTTGGTGGCGAAGAGTGAGAGGAATCTATTTGGACTGCAAATAAGGCAGCAGTGTCCTTTCAATTCATTAGGATCAGTTTGACAAAGCAAATAAAATACCTACAGAGGAACAGCAAATCTCTGGGCAGATACCAATGGCTCCATATCCTCCTATGTGTGCCTTTTGGTATTTGTCTTTGTTTTTATTCCCTCCCCTCCCTTCTACCCAGGCCTTTTTGTGTGATTCTGTTTGCTAACCCCAACTGAGTTCCAAAGAGATTCTTTAGCCAAGGTCGTATATGAGAATAGTTCCGTCCGTACAAACGATGCCATGAATCTTATCAAATCATGATTTCCCCTGGTTTCTACCGTTAACAAGAAACACTTTGCAGTTCTATGGCAACATACACATTTTCGAGTATCTTCAAGTTCACTATCTCCTGGAGTTCACATTTCTATTTTGTGATGTAGATAGATAAACATGATTATCTTCATTTTACTAAAGCTGAGATCTAAGAATAGCTATGAGTTAATGATTCCCTGAATATTTTCCTCTGGCTGTTTTCTCTTAATATAAATTTGAATTGTTTTGAATTATAATTTGAGACACATCTACCTACTTAATTGACATCACTACTGTGCTATCTCAGTGACCTTTCAAATTCAGTGTAGCCAAAACAGGCTTTATCTCTTCTTTTCTCTTTTTCCTTCTCTAGTTTTCCTGTGTTATTGGTCAGTATGAAGTCCATTATTCATTCAGTTATCCAGGGCACAGAGTCCTTTTCCTTGGAAACCCCACATCTACCCAGAGACTAGTTCTTGTAGATTCTCCCTACTTATAATCGCATCAGTCCATTTCCACTGCATCAATCTCAGTTCAAGTCACTGTCATTTCTAATCTATATGACTGCCAGCTTTCTAACCACCCTTTCTATTGAGTTTGGTCCCACCTAGTCTATTCTTTACCAATGTGTGTTCTTTGCAACATGAAATTCTGATGATAACGCCTCCCTTCTCCCCAACATGGAAACAATTTCAATAGTCGCATTGGCCTGGGAAAAATCCATATATGGGTTATTTGTGATTTGACTATTATGTCTAGTCTCATCATTCACTGGACTCATTTGCACCCCTTTCCAAGCAATGAGACTCTATTTCAGTCAGATTGAACTTTCACCTTACTTCTACCCATCCATCACTCATTTGTGCTTCCCATTTTTTCGCTGGTTAATACATTTGTGCTTTTGGGATCCACAATAGTTTCACCAGGAAGTCTTCTATTGAACTTTCCCAAGTTGTCTTTTCCAGGTTCCCATACATTTTATGCTTCTCTGTACTATGTGCTCATTTAATTACAATTTGTTCTTTCCCTTTTTTACTTCTTATTTTCTCTATTTCTTCCATGAGTGCAGAGTCATGTCTTATTCAACCTGAGCTCTGAAGCATCTAGCATCAGTTTTGCACAACGTAGACCCAGGAAGAATATTCAATTGGTACAGTAACTTGTCTGAAGCCCTACCTTGAGAATAAAAGAGCTGCTATTCAAGTCAAGTCTTATTTCTTCAAGTCAGGTGCTACATAAAGAAAACTATCCAAGAGAATGTACTGTAGCAATGATTAGGATTTTTCTGCTCTCAGTTGATGGATATGATGTAGCACTTAATTTAGAATAGAGTGGAGTGAAGCTGGACTGCCTGAATGGCTGCTATGAAGCATGCTTTTCTCTGCATCATCTTTCTGCTATCTTTAGTTGATCCTACCAGGATTCTCTCTATCTGCACCGTACACTGTCTCTGAGTCTTTCAAGAGAGAAGTTTCCAAGCAGCTTTGTAGCACTTGCATTTCCTGCTTTTCTTTTTTCTCCTGCAGAAGTGAAAGAACTGGATTCAATTTACCTGGCTCATTTTCACTTGTCTCACCTGGAGTTCCTTTTATTTCCCAAGGGAAGGGAAAACAAATCAGTGGTTACGGTTCCTTTAAACCTAAAGTCTGAGAGCAGTACTCTTCTCCTCCATCACATGATCCCACCTATGTTAATGAGAAATTTTAACATAGCTAAGACAGCTTTCCTCACCTCACTTTTGGTATCAGGGATTGAACTCAGTGGGGGCCTCCAGTCTACAAAGAGTATCACTGTCAACAAAGTTGGTATTGTACTTGAAGGTTGTTGTAAGAGGTTTCCTGTTTCCTTAAGAAAGAAACTGAGGCTAGAGGGTAAAAGGATATGCCTAAAGCCACTCAGTAAGAAAACCACAGAACTGGAATCATGTATGTAGATTCACTGTTCATTTTTTCTGTCAGCTATTGTAACATCTCTGTAGATACTCAAAGGTAAGAAGCCAGAAAAATGAATTCCAGCTGGGTGCAGTGGCACATGCGTGTAATCTCAGTGGCTGGGGAGGCTGAGGCAGGAGGATCAAGAGTTCAAAGCCAGCCTCAGCAAAAGCAAGGTGCTAAGGAACTCAGCAAGGCCCTTTCTTTAAATAAAATACAAAATAGGGCTGGGGATGTGGCTTAGTGGTCGAGTACCCCTGAGTTCAATCCCCAGTACCAAAAATAAGAAGTATTCCATTTACTCTCGATCCAGGGGTGGTTGGCATTTCAATATGTGTTTGAGGGACCTGGAAATTTGATTACATTTTCAGGGATGGGATATTCCATTAATCATGGAAACCAATAATAGGCTTTCATTTGAATTTTTTCAGAGACAATACTGAATGTCCACCCTTTTCCATTAAATTCATAATCTTCCCTTTAAGAGAGAGAGGAGAGAAAAGAAGGAAAGGAGAGATGGGGTCGGGGAGAAGGAGGATAAGGAGGAGGACGGATAGCAAGATGACTCCATGCGCATGTTTGGTTTGGTTGTGGTGGAATATATGGGCTGGTTTGAATTTGTCAGTCTCTGGCTGGGATTCCCAGTGCCCTGCCTTTGAAACATGTTGCTGTTACATTTTAAATGGGAGTAAAATTAGGTTTCTACATAGGACCTTTCATATTTTTATTTCCTTGGGTGTTCCTGAATGGCACACGGCGACGGAAAGCAGTGCTGTGCGTTTGACCCTACTGAGAGGCCATTATGCTCTGAAGGAGAAATTACTCACTGCCTCCTTGTTATGGGTTGAAACACATCTGAAGTCTGGCTGGGCAGATGTAAATCTTGGACATTTTTTGAGACCATAAAACATATCAGGAAAGAACATTGAGGCTAGAAGTCATCTTCCTGCCCATTTAGCCCAATCATGCCTTTTTTCTAAAGGAGAAAATGAAAGAACAGGACAGGGAGGTGACATATTCCAAGCTTATATACTGAGTTTTCCACAAAACAAGGGTGGACATCCCCATTTCTCAGGGAAGATTTACTGATGACATTGATCATTAGGAGCACTGAATATTCCTGTGGTTGCTCACAAAGCCTCTATAGACAGAATAGGGTCTGGTTCTTTCTCTTTCGTTGTTTGCCATTCCAAAGGATCATCTACAAAGCCTTCTGCGGTGAACTCTCATTTCAGTGGACAGCGTCCCTTCTCAGGGCCCACTCTGCCTGTCTTCCAATGTCTTTCCCTTCACTCTCTCCTTCTTAACAATGATTGCAAATTCCTCCTTTTTCTTTGGGTTTTCTTCATGAACTTGCACTGTTTGGGTCTCTTAAAAGCCAGATTCCTTCAAAAACAAAGATGGAGGCAATGTTTACATGTTAATGCTCCCTTGGGTTTTCCATCCCAAGGATTGAAGGAAGGGAATTTAGGTGAAGGGCAAGCAGTCACACTGACTCGAGCCACCAACCTAACCACCACTTCATGAGAACATCCAACCAGGGGCTAGCCCAGTCTTTGCGTGTCAAGCAGGTGTTCAGGGTGGGGAAAGGAGGAAAGGCAAGCAACTTACCTGTCCCGTCTGTCCTTGCTGTTGCATCGCATTGGTTATAATGTTCTCCGAAGGAAATTAACTCTCTGACATTTACAGTTTGTGTCTTCAGACCGCTACAGGAGATCATCAGTGGACTGTTAGTGTTCAGCTGAGGACTGAAGCTACTCATGCCCTCACCACCGTGGGGGTGACAGAGGCCATGTAACATCTGGCCCTTGCCACTAAAGAAGTCCCAGATAGTCAGGTGTCAGGAGATCAGGTGACAGGAAGATGCAGGAAATACCAGCTCAGAACATTGTCTTAAAATCTAGATGCATCAACTATAATCAGAAGCCTCTGAATCGCCCAAATGGAAAAGGTCAGAGCCTCCAACTTAAAGAGAACTTTGAGAAATCACTATTACATTTGACTCTTTTTTGTTGCAAAATGTATCAACTGTGTATAAAGCCTTCTGTCCAGCTGTCCCTTTATTTTCTCTCATCTTCTACCTCTTTTCTCTTTCCTCTCTACTCCTAACTCTTTAGATAAAACCTCTTGCTTTAGTTATGGAAGATAGTCATAATTAAGAAGAAGCTTGAAGGAAAGTTCAAGGATATGCCAGAGGGTCCTGAAAACTAAGTTCATTGATTGGGATAATATCAGATTCCAGTGAAGTGTGATATTAAATTTTGCCTAAAACAACCCTTTCCATCCCCTATACTACAGTTTCTGTCTTCCCCACTATCATCTGAGCCCTATAGGGCAAGTTTCAGGGATTAGAATGTTATCCTAATGCTATTTAAGTCTAAAGGGAAGAACTGTACAAAACAGAAAATTGTAGTCTATTTTTAAAAGAGCTGTGATGGGGAGGATCTCCAGTGCTTATAGGACAGGGGGCCTCTGAATTACCTGGGAAATAGTTCAGAAAAGACTCTTCAAGAGAAACTGCACCTAAGGTCAGGAATGAAGGACAAGAAGGGAGTAACCTAGAAAAGCTGGTGTGCTAATGTCTGTCATCAGTTGATGAATTGAATACTAAAGCACAGAGAAGTGGTGCAGCACCATCCATGATGATCAGCCATGATCTGGCCCCAGTCAAGTCGTTGGATGCCTGCAGCTCCAGGTGACATCCTATGTGCAACTTCATGGGGAATCAGAACCGGAACTCGCCAGTGGAGCTGCTCCTGAATTCCTAATCCTCACAAACAGATACTGGACATCTGTTGTTCTAAGGAACTAAATTTGGGGTAATTTGTTATACAATAATGCATGAAAATGAAAGGGGGCATTACCAAGACTAGAAACATAGGCAAGGGACAGATGACATTAGGGATGTTTAGGTCCTATTAAGGTGTTAGAACTTTCTCCCAGGAATAAAAGGCTTAAAGAAGGGGAAGGATGCCATCAGGTTTATGTTCCAGGGACTCCTTGAGACCAACTGTGTTCTTAAATTTCTCCCTCTTATGTGGTGCTGAATGCAATGCTTAGCATCAGGCATGACGAATGCACATTTTAACTGGAGAATGATGGATTGTAGACAGCAGAGGATCTCTCAGTAGCAGCAAGAAAGGAGGATCTCTGGTTTCCAGACTAGGTACAATTGATGGAACGCAGCTCCAACATGCTTCCTCTCCCCACCAAACCATATTTATGGATGAGTGAAGCAAAATGCCTGCTGTCAAGCATGCTCACTGCAGTCTCTTTATAGCATGGGTGTGGAAGAGACAGGAAGAACATCTGCCTAACAGATCCTTCATAACATGAGTTTTTCCAAATATATTTATACTCTTGATGTGGGAGTTGGAGTAATGATTTGACCCCAAAATGTTAAAATATGTGAAATAGAAAATTATAGAATAATATGGTCTTAGAGCAATAAAGAGCCTGTAGAAGTCATTTAATACCATTTCCAACTCAATGCTGCATTAATATACTGAGATGCTAATAATAGTACTGACAGTTTGTTAATATTAATAAGCAGACACTCTGCTTAAACTTTTCCTAAATTGATCTACCTTTGAAGCACATTTGTCAGGTGGTGTTACTATCATTGTTTTTTGTTTTTTTTTAATAATTAAATACATAGCCAAACCAGAGTTGAGAGAGCCTAGTTCAGTGCTTCTCCAACTCTTACACACATAAGAGCTTTCTCAGACTTTATTAAAATCTAAATTTTGACTCTCTGGGTCTGGGGTGGAGCCTACATTTCTGCCTTTTTTGAAAGCTCCCTGTTGTCTGTTGATGCTAGGATAGGCTTGATAAATAATCCAAAGTTTCAAGGCAGGAATGGGGCAGGTTTATAGCCTCTTCTCTCACTCCAGAGTCAACTGCTAACATACTGACAATCTTGCTCCCATTGAAGCCAGAATTAAAGACAAGCAGTGTAGAACAGGTGATCGGGTAGGATCAAGAAAACGGAGGCCTATTTGAGTCCAGAGAAATTGGAAACTGCTCTTGGGAGATTGGAATGTTCATGTCTCCAGAGCCCTTTGATACTACCCACTCCCAAAAAGGTTGCTAATGAAGCAAATCCTGAGCAGACAGAGAGCTACTTATCAATGCCCCCTGGGCTGCTGATCCCTTCCTGCCTAGCAGTCCACCTAGGCCCTTCCAGCCCACCTGCTCACCTGCTGACGTTCCACTGATGCCCCCCAGTCCCTATATGCAGGATGAGGGGAAATGAAGAAGACAGGAGAGGAGAATGCAAGAGAACAAAGGAAACTTTAGATGTCTAAAAGGTATGGGACTCATCCTATGGATTCCACCTTTGGGTCCCCTTCTTCCAACCAGGAGAAGTCTTTCATAAAGCTTCTTACTTTTTACTTTATGCTTGCCTCGGAGTGCTTCTCTGGTGTTACGCTTCAACATCAAGGGAACCGGTAACCAGTGCAGTCACCACCCTGCTCCCACGCCCCTGGAGTGCTGCTAATGCAGTCTCTTCTTCATACTTCCACTTACTTGATATCCTCTCCTCACAAGGTAAACCCCTTCACCATTTTGAATCGATGTACAGTGAAGGGTTGTTTCTTGCGAGTCACATTCTGTTCCTATGGAACGTCAGTGGGTCGCTTATTGATCCATTATTAACTACGCACATGTGTTATCATCTGAATATTGTTCCTCTGCAGGGCTGCATTTGTCAGGGAGCCCCAGAGAAGAGTAGTGGAGGGTCTGGGCCCAGGACATGAATGAATGATGGAGAAGAGCAGTGGAGGGTCTGGACCCAGGACATGAATGAATGACTGGGTAAGTGATGAGGAACCTAAGCACAGCATTTTAGAATGAGTCTAGACATTTACTAACCTGAGCCAGAACTAAAGCAATGGTCATGTAGGAAAATAAGCTTTTATCCTCCAACACCTGCAAGTCACCAATAGGGATATGATTTGAACATACTAAGAACCTTGTCAACTAGATCCCTCTATAAAAATCCTATTGATTAACAGACTCTATTTTTGCTCCCTTTTATGTTGACTAGGGCATAACAACTTGCTCATGAGAGAATGAGTTAGGACTCCAGTGGACTAAGTTCAGGAGCTGTGAGTGGTGAGAGCACCTGTTCTGTAATTTTGTGGTGTGCTCTCAAATGCTAATCTAAATTATTTAGTTTTGCAAGGAGCAGAATAGTGTGTAGAAAAGACCTCAGCCTTGAAATCAGAAAACTGGTTGCTGATAATACTTCTGCGTTCACTCTTTTGTCTTTATCCCCCCATGCAAGCCTGGGGAGGTAGAGCAGATCAGATCAGTTTCCTAGTTTTCTTCCAGATCAGAAGGTCTAGGCGCTAATTTTACAGGGTACAAGCAAAACCTTGGGTTCCAAAGGAGACAGACACCAAGCATCTCACAACCAAACTGCCAATTACCGGGGGGTGGGGGGGGTGGGGGGGATATCAGAGGTGTTAGAAAAAGGAACAATGATGTTAACAAAAGATTCTAATCTGTAACTCACTCTTCCAGGGCAGGAAGTGTTCTCTCAAAAGCCAGAGGAGATTAAAGACTCACAGCTGAATAGTGGCAACTCACGCTGCCTTGCCACTCAGTTCAGAATGTTCTGAATTAACAGACACTTGGAAGCCTCTCTCGGTTCCATATTCCCAACTCACAAATAGGAATTATGAGGCCTTCGACATCCTGCTGACATTACATTGTTTCTTGATGTTCTTCGGGTAAATTTCTTTAAGTGTCTCTATCCTCAGTTGAGATGGTATCTCGTCATTTTTTCCATCAATAATCCTTAGTGACTTGTAGAAGATGGACCCGCAAATGCTGCCATCTACCATAGGGAGACCAAGTTTCCATCTGGATGATAAACCACAAGAATTTTGGAAGCTGTGGGCCAACTTTTATGGAGGTTTCTTGTTAATATTACTCATGATATATTTTCCTCTTATTACTCCAAAGCCGTATCCCTTTCAATGACTGGAAAGAGTGTGCATTGTCTGAGTTTAGAGTCTACAGGCAAAGGCTTGGGGGAATGAGACTTTGGGTGTGGATTCAGCACTAGGTAAGCACTTTGATTTTAGACTTATGGGGTCAAAAATATAGAGCCAATCAATTTAATATTAGACTTCAGGGAGTAAAGGGCAAACTGGAAGGAGGAATTCATGTTTATCCAACATGAGTGTTGGGCCAGGCAGAGGACAGTTCTTTTACCTGTCTCTTCCCATCTAGTCCTGCAAGAAGCCATCCTTGATTCTGTTTCCTAAGTGAAGAAATTAAATGAGACTACAACAGTGTAAATAACTTACCCAAACACAGATAAACAAGTAGCAGAGAACCAGCAGCTCCAGCAGGTCTCCTGAGATCTGAAATCTAAACTCTTGCAACATTGCTGGCTCTGCCACTTTTTTGCTAAGTGATGATGATGTTCCTTAACTTAGTGGAACACCACTTCTTCCCCTATTTTTTTTTTTTAAAGGAGCAAAGGCTCTTTCTGAGTTTTTACCTGGACTGAACAGTCTTTAGAAACAAATGAGCACATTAAAAATGTGACTATGAAAATTATCAACATTATCATTATTGCTGAATGCTGCTTCTTTTAAATAAATGAAGTGCTAGAGTAGCACTAAGACACTGGAGGAGGAAGACGGAAATAGGATTCCATCACTGCCTGAATTACATGCTGATGTATATGCTTGGAATCCGTGGTCCTTAAAGTGACACCATAGGCCTCCTTCGTGTGCTTCTTGCACTAGGGTCAGCCTGAGTGTGGGCAGTATTCATCCATAGCCTTCTTCCTCTGCTCCTTTTTTTAAGTTTTAATTTTTTTAACATAGAATGCATTTTCAATTCACAGTACACAGATGGAGCACAATTTTTCATTTCTCTGGGTGTACACAAGGTAGAGTCAGAGCATTCGAGTCTTCAAACATGTACCTAGAGTAATGATGTCCGTCTCATTCCACCATCTTTCTTATCCCCATGGCTCCTCCTCTCCCCTTCCTCCCTTTCCCCCTATCCAGAGTTCCTCCATTTCTCCCATGCTTCCCACCCCTGGCCCCATTATGGACCAGCATCCACTAAGAACAGACAGATTCTCAGCCGGGTTCCTCTGCTCCTTTTTGCTTTCCTCCAAATACACTCTCTCCTGGCTTCTTACTCTGGCCTCTTGGGTGTTTTATAAAGCTTCTTTGCCTTCCCTGCCCTCCAAATGCATGCCTATCATGACAGAAGTAAGCTATAGAGGCAGGAAGGAATGTTCGGGAGGTTGGACATCACTGCTCAGATTCGCGTGGATAAGGACAGCCCCCACTCAGAATGTGAGGGAACAGGTCAAGGATACAAAGTTATCCAGAGTTATCCAAACTTACCTTCCCGAACTGCCAATGTTGAGGAGAACTACAGTTCCTCAAAGTTAAATGAGATAGGGTAGGAAGACCCTTAGATGTCATCTAGTAACTTTGGTCCACTTTACAGATAAGGAAACCGAGGCCTGGAGAAAGGAACTTTTGCTGACCAGAGAATGGAGGTAAAAGTTTGCCCACTGTCAGTCTCTTTCGGATACACTCTGATACCTCAGTCCTTATGTCATTTTCTGCTTGGAGATACATCATAGTGACCTCCAAATCATCACATCTGTCTCTGTTCACTTTATTCCCAGGTTCCTGACTTGGTAATCTTCAGAAGATATTCACTTATTTTCCTCTCTTTATCTGTTTCAGAACCTTCCAACATTATACCAAAACAGGTTACTCTGATTTTCCAAGCCTGGATTTTGACTCAATAACATTCTCCAATAAGAACTCCACTGAACTAAGTCAACCAAAAATAAATATTCTCCAGACTTATAAAACCAGTGCTTATGTGTGTGTATGTGAGAGCATGTGTGTGTATGAGCCACAAAAACATATTGCCTGTCAGCAACCGGTTTGCTTTTTAACATTGACCAAATATGTGCACATTTCTGACCTTGGATTTCAAGTTCTTAAGCATGAGAAAGCTTGGTTAGATCAGCCCTAAATCTTCTCCTTGCCCTAGAGGCCCAGGGTGCCTCTGAGTTGGTTGCTGTATTTTGATCGCCCTGCTCTAATGTGCAAACCAAGTTGGCCACCAAAAGGAAGTGTAACCCAACAGTAGTAGATGTGCATTTCCAGAAGCCCAAACTTTTACAGAATTATGATTTTTTTAAAAACAGTTTTGAGATCCCAGATCAACTGCCTTGGAGAAATAATAAAAAAAAAAAATACATAAAAATAAGGGTAATGAATTAATGTTGTATTCTATTTGAAAATCTTTGTATTTTCATTGGTGGGGTTCCTCATCTCACCACATTTCTGGAGATCAAAAGCCCCTTTTTTTGTACCAAGGGAAAAATCAGGTTTTAGAAAACACCACGCTTTCCCCACCCTCCCTCAGAACAGGCAGCAGCTTCGGCTTCTTGGATCCTGGCAATCACGTTCCCCTTTTGTCCCTGAGGTGGTCCATGGGAGGACCCAGGCCATTGTCTGTGGCTCCAACCTTTGTTGAGTTCTTAAGAAAGGGCTGCTAAGGCAGGCGTGAGGCCAGCTTTTAAGTTTTCCCGCCTCGAAAACTCTATTGAGGCGTTTTGTGTGGTTACTTGTGGGGGTCAGGCTTCTGATCTGACCCCTCTCATCCCTGGGTAATTAGGGCATGCAGAACTGCACCTCCTCCATGGCTAATTGGCTCCCTCATGAACCTTTCAGAGAGGAAGTCTGTCTGCAACTCACTTGCCCTCCGCAGCAAACTTCAGGCCCCTACATATGCATCTCTGTCTATGCAATGGGCTGTAGACTTAGGAAGTGATTAGAACTGGGATCAAACAAGTCCCTGATTGCCCCATTAGGAGGAGACCCCATTAACTCTTTGGGAGCTGTTTGCCACCATGGTGGGAAATTGATTGCAACCAAAGACGATTCCTCAGGCTTGATGATGCTATGTATTTATAATTTATTCCCTCAAAATTTGGTAGCTTCTATCCCCTATCTGCAAACCAATTAACATGCATAAAAACACTAACATAGAGTCACAAGGACAGAGATGCAGACAACCTTCTGCCCAGATATTCTCTCTTTGGTCCTACCACTTAGTGATTCTAACATACAATAAATACCACTTTAATAATGCTGAAAAAATAAAGAATGGAAGGACAGGAAGATGCCAGGGAAATTATTTGAGGAAGAAAATAGTTTTTTTTGGTTTGTTTGTTTTTAATAAATCATGCTACCATGGTAGCATGACTTAAAATACAGAGAGGCAGCAGGGATTCTTTTCCATGACTGTCATTATGGTCCCATAATACCCTATAGAGCTTTGTGTATTTTAATTCGTGGAAGCAAGTGTGAAAACTTCTGAAAAAAAACCTGATAGAAGACCTCCCTAGACACAATGCTCTTAGACTGTCCTCCAAGCTGGCCATTCCACTGGGAAATGATCATCTTATATTTCCCGCTGGAAAGAGTAAGAGGTAGTCTTAACCACCCCCAGTGCAGACAAATTAGGTCCAGTTTTGTAGGTCATCTCTTGTTTTTCATTAATGATTTACTTCTTACTTTCCTGACTAATGCCCAGGTCATTCAAAAACCATAACTTGCTTCTTGCCTGACAGGTTATGGCTTTCAGGAGTTCTTAAGTGGTGGCTTATGTTAGCAAGGAATATTAAATGTTAAAAATACAAACACCAGACTGTTCATTCTAGAAGGGAGGAGGAGTGAGGGGTGAAAGAATAGTACTTTATACAACTTTGACTATATCCTCTTATGATGAGGATAAGTAATAAAAAATCAGAAAGCACATTTTTAAATTTAAAAATGTGGAAAGAATAAAAGAAAACCATGTTTGTACATTTTATAAACAATAAGCATGTTGACTTTTATTTATCTTAGTTTTAGCACTCAAAAAGGAATTTCATGTCACATAAATTAATGAGCATGAAATTTTATTTATGTTAAAAACTTATATTCGAGGCTTCATATAGGCCAATATGCATATTTTTTTTTTATATTGATTCTCTGCTCTGCCACTTTCTGGATAAATAATTTGAGGTAAATTATTTATTCAGTTTCATCCCAGACCCCACATATTCATCTGCTAAGTGGAGATAATATTAGTAAATAAGTTAGGACCAAGACAATGGATGTGCCTCCTCCACCACAGCACTGAGCACCAACGGATGGCTCTGGAGATGGAGATAATGGGGTGCTGTCTTTAAAGCTGGGAGAGCTACAGTCCAGGAGCATTAAGTTAACATCCCTCAAGTAAAAGTCTATACTCCAGGTCCCTGACCACCAGCTTCCTGCCATCTCAAGACCCCCAGTGGTCTGACTGTTGATGCTCACAGCACTCTCAGGGGCTAAGCAGAGCATAGTTGCTTAATTATCTTCAATTTGTACCAGAAAAAAAAAAACATATCCTAATACTGGGTTAAATTGTCTAGATCTCTCCACAGTCTAACCAGTGTCATTGGGGGAAGAAATGATGTTTTGAGGTTTCTACAGATGATTTCCCATCTAAGGAAAGAGTGTTCTTGTGATTTTTCTTACAGTGGGATTTTAAGCATGTGGATCTGCTTTGACCTCTTTCGGAAGCTCCTTGAGGGCACTTATATTATTTACCTATTTATTGTGCCTTTGAATGGGCAATAATAATAGTGTAAATGTAGAAAAAGTTAAAAATAATAAAACAATGCATATAGTGCAGCAAAGTTTCCACTATTAATTTTAAAGGTTCACAGTGAGACAACCTAATTCATTTTCAGGTGCATGGCAATATGTGCTGATCCTGGGAAATATAGAGACTCAATAAATCCTTGTTGAGTGAATTCTAGCTACTAGTTCACAATCAAAAAATAACAATAATTATAATAAACACATGAAATCTTCAGGGAACCACTTATTCATTTACTGACTGCAACACAGGACCTTCCATCCTCAGATAACTGCCCAAAGAGAAAGACTTTCAATCCTTTAGATGAAAAGAAGAGAAAAAGGAGGGAGATGGGGATGGAATGGGAAAAGAGAAGGAGAGAAGAAAGAGGAAGAGAAGGGCAAGAAAGAAGTAAGACTTGTGCCCCTAAACCCTGCCTCAAGAATCAGAAAAGTGCCTGCATGGAGCTATAATGCAAATGAGACAAAGGTCAGAACTCTCCAGGGTGACAATAGAGGGGTTTGTCGCAAACCCAGTGAAGTATGTGACAGAGACTTCTGCTGTCAGGCTTCACTGGGAATCCATGCAGATGTTACAGAGAAGCCCCCAGCTTCCTGGATTTGTCACTTCACACACACACACACACACACACACACACACACACACACACACACACTTCCTACCTTCACACATGTGTGCTTCAGAAGTGGTATCTGCTTCAGTTTCAACTTAGGTCCTGGTTCAGAGAAGAGATTAGCACGAGACCCTCAGGGCTCTTCTCCTCACGCACTTTGTAAGGACTGCAGGTCCATGCGTCTTGGAAATCACAGGACTGTGCTCAATAAGGGTCTTGGCCCTGTCCAAAGACTAGCTTTCCAGTCCCTTTGATTCTGCCACCAATTATTTGCCAACCTGGACCTTTTCTGCCCTCTTCTTTTACAGCTTCAGTTTTACCCTTGTGAAAGGAAGAGTACAAATTTTATTTTAAATCTATGTATGGAGGTACAAAAATAATAATGGTGTAAATAAAAACAATGTTCAATGAGTTGGTTTCCTTTAATTCCAGAAACTGTCAAATGAGGAGTCCAAATATTGGGAAGTAGGGGATGTGGATTTCACTCTTCCTCCTCCACAAGACCCCATAAGTCCTTGAAAAACATTTTTCTTCTCTTGAATTCAGTTATTCCATCTGTAAATGAAGGGAGAAGGCGTAGGATATGGCATGGATCTGAGCCATTACTGTACATTGGAACAGAGTTTACAAAGTGGTGCTGAGTTTCAATCCTAGTCTTCTTTCATCTGGATATGAGTCTTCTGGGTGTTTTGTTGTTGTTTGTTTGTTTGTTAGGTTACTTTACCTAACCCCTCAGTACCCTAGCTATGACCTGGGAATAATATGACTTTGTTTCATGCAGGATTTTTATGAGTGTTGACTGAGTTAATATATGGGAGGAATTAACATGGTGACCAGGGCCTGACAAAGTACTAATTAGCTATTATTAGCATCTCCTTGATGAAGTTACTTGAGAGTAGCATGTGTAGACCAGATGATTCCTGAGAACTTTCCCTGAAATAATCTGCAAATGGATTTTGTGTAGATCGTGAACCCAGAGCCATGAGTCAAGTCATAAACTGCGGAAGGGCATTCCAGGAGGAGGGCTCACTACATTCAAAGTGAAAAGAAGAGGGCAAAGTTAAGTTATGCTTGAGGAGCAGAAAGTATTCTTCATAGTTGGAGACCTCAGCATAGGTGTATGGAGTGGCATCAGGGCTCAGCAAGAAAAGAGACTGGGAAAACTGCAGAGAAGAATCACAGACAGTTGTATAGGGCAAATTATCATGGTAGGACTGAATCCTGAGGGCAGGGTGGACCAGAGGAGGGTCCTGGTTTTATTTGTGTTGTGAAGTGAGAAACAGTGGTGATGGACATATTTTTACTAAGCAGGACCTCAGCTGATGAGCTGATTTTATTTAAGTCTGTATGTTGAGGCTTGTTTCTTTCAGATTGTGTATTGATTTGGGGATGATTTTGAAGTTTGGACCTAAATGGTAAAGTGTCCTGGGGGCTTTCCCAAAATCATGTTTTGACATAAATGGGATTATGAGGGAAGGAAGAGAAATAGGATCCTGGGAGGCTTCTGTGTTCATCTCTGAAGAGATGCTGAGAGTGGCCTGGGGCAGTGGCCATGGGCATCCAGAAGGCTAAGTCCAGCCCAGTTGGAGGTGACCAGGGCAGGCTTTCTCCAGCCTTCTCATTAACCTGGGCCTCATCACTGGGTGCAGAAACTTGACTTTGAACAAAACATTTGCTCACTCAGGGGTGCTCCATGGATCCTAGGTCTAGCACAACATAAAGAACGAGGAACTCCGTTCCTGCTGCCTTTAGGGACCATTGCTTGCAGAAAGAGAAAGAACATGCCAGGTGGGAGTTTCTCAAACACTCTTCCTTCTCCACCCCTTGATTTCAGGAATGCATAGAGAACCACTGTGGTTTGGACCTGAGACGTGGAGCTCAGAAGCCAAATGAAGTCAGGCTGTCCGTCTGTTCTAAATTTAACTCCTTAACCACGTTTGGACACAGTACCTTGTCTGAGGTTGTTTTCTACCCAAAATGTATAATGTCAGGGCGTGCCAGGGAGGGATGCGGGTGATGACGGCAAAGGGCCCAGGAGAAGAAAATATGAGTAGCCCCTACAGCCAATCTGATTAGCACAAAACTCCACCCCGAAACCTCACTTGGTCAACTAAGACTGACTACAGACAAGCAGCCGTCTTTAAAGAGAGTTTAACAAAATCACCATTTCAGAATCTCTGTGCCTAAGCATGATTCAATATTGGTTTTCTTAACTTGCTTTAGGAGCAGAAAATTTGGAAAATATTAATAAGTGCTATTTCAGGCATTCCCCACATACAAGGTACTGGGCCAACTATTCTCTATTTGTTATCTCATTTGATCCTCATGGAAAACCTATGAATTAAGCAGTATTATTAGCTTCCTTCTAAAGATGGAGGGAAATTAGAACATTTCACTAAGTTTACCAAGGCCACAGCTAGCAGGTAAAAGAGCACAGACTCAACTTCAATATTATCTCAAACAGGACACTATTATATAGACTCCTGAGTGCTGGGAGTTACCTCCAACAACTGCCTGAGCCAGCCTCCTACCTTTGCAGAGGTAAAATATTACCATACCTCTAAAGAGTCTGGGAGAAGATCCAGAGAGGCTAAGTGATATGCTTCAGGTCACATAGGAAGAGAGCAGAAAAGTACAAACTGGAATCAAAGCACTTGCCTATAAAACAAGTAAGAATAAATAGCCATATTTCTGATAGCTTTAGAATCTTTTTATTTTGAAGTACTTTTAGTACTCTTAGTAAAATTTCCAAAAACCTATTAGAGTTTCTATGTATCATATACCCAGATGCCCCCAGGATGAACATCTTACATAGTCATAATGCAGTAATCATAACCAGAGAGTTAGCATTGCTATAGCACCATTAACTGACCTCAAGACCTTCCTTAAGTAGCACCTGTTTTTCCATTCATGTTATTTTTTTTCTCTGCTCCAGGATCCTATTCAGGATTCAATATTATGATTGGATGTCTTTCCCTTTACTTTTCTACAGTCTATAACATTCTTTTGTCTTCAATGACCTTGACAATCTTGAAGAACATTGGATATTGTTGCTTTTTCATAATTAGACTGAGGCTGTGCAGGTTTTTTTTAGTATTTTTTTAGTTGTAGATGGACACAATATCTTTATTTTATTTATTTTTATGTAGTGCTGAGGATTGAACCGAGTTCCTCATGCATGCGAGGCAAGCGCTCTACCACTGAGCCACAATCCCAGCCCCCGAGGCTGTGCAGTTTTGGCAAGACTATTACAGAGAGAAATCCTTGCTAGTGCATCACATCACTGTGTTAATGGTGTTTATAAGTTTTATTACTGATGAGGTTCCCGGTGATCACTTGTGGTTCCTGCTGAATTTCTCCACTATGAATTTGCCATTTCTTTCCCGCCTTTCCTGTAGTTAGCAAATACCTTGGGGGAAATAACTGGAAACTATACACAACCTGTTCTTCCTCAGACCTTTCCTTACCATTTTTAATATCCGTTTGCAAATCTCATTTGCAACTATCATTTCTGTGCTCTTTCTCACAGCTGATTTTTCCTTTTGTTCTTTTTTTCTAGTTGTATTAATGTGAATTCTGTTGTAAGAAAAGATTGTCATTTGCTCCTATATATGAGTGTTTCTATCGAATCGATTATCCTTGGGACCTGTGAACTTGTATTTAGTTTACTCTATGGATTATAATCAAGTGTTAGTATTATTTACTCTGTGCTCAAGTTGTTCAGCTTTGGCCATCAGAAGCTCCTCCAGGTTTGCTGCAGTATATCCTACATTGCAATACTCCTCAAAAAATCTTTTCATTGATTCCAGCAGACACTTAAAATAGAAACAGAGACAATTTGTTACCCCTTTTCTCTTATCTTTTTTCCACCCTCCAAATTTCATCCCTTGTTTCCAAAATCTGATAGTTGCAGCCTCAAAATATCTCTCTAGTCATGATCTTTTCCCAGTTGGGGGTGTATCGTTTCTCATCTGAACCGGATATCATGTTGGTGGTGTTCTTTCCACATTGCAGATGAAGTGGTGTTCTGAAAGGGAGGAGATCTGATGACCCCCACCTTCAAAAGCTTCTGCTCACTGTCAAGAGCAGTTGTTCCTTAGCCTGACTTGTAAGGCCACCCATGGTTGGCCTCAACCAGTTCTTCAGTCTCCTCTATTCCTCTTTCATCTGATTTGTCCTGAATTTTTCACCTTCTCCACAATGTGGTATACTGTTTCATCTTTTTTTATGCCTTTCTTCTTGCCACTGATTTTTCTTAGAGTGCCCTTCATCTCCAACAGTCAATATTAAGTAAGTTTGCTTACTGAATTAGTTTATTGGTAATGCTTTCTCTATGAATTTTGGAGAATAGTAAAGAGATTGCAAATTGGTTGTGGTTTATATAACCAGTGAAGGAGTTCCTCATCCTCTTGATGTTCATTTACTCAAAGGATTGCTATATTCACAAATTCTGAGCAGCTAATTTAGGTATTTTGGAGGAGAGAGAAGAAAGTTTTGTGAATTATCCTAAAATATTCTATTGGAGCATCAATCTTGCGGCAGGACCAGTAGAATCGTGGACTGTGATAAAGGAAATAAATCCATCTTCTCTGAAATTATTGTTTCTTCTGGGCCACATCACCACTATTGTGTCACCACCGCTACCAACAGAAACTCAAATCTCACACAAGCAAAATTACTTCTGTCTACACAGTTTGCACCACATTATGATGGCTTTATCAATGCCACCAAACTCAGTATCAGTAAAACTTGACTACTGTCCCCTCACACTGACATCACCTTCAACACCAATACCCACCACCCCATTATTTCACATAGTTTAAATCATTTGTTCTTATTATATCTATTTTGTGTATGAAGAAACTGAGGCATAGAGAAAATAAGCAATTGGCTCATGATTAGTCAGTTGGTAAGTGCTGAGACAAAAAAGCATTGTGTAGAAGTGCTGAGTGGATTTAGGCATCTGCTAGTGCGGCTCTCATCACACACATGGAATGACAGAGAATACCCAAGCTTTGGACCCTCAATCTAGGACCATGCCACCTCTGTCATTTTCCTCTCCTTGTTTTTATATTAACTTTAGACTTCTCTTGTTGTACAACTTTTTCTTTCAGCCCCACATATGCATGTATCTGACAAAACAACAGATCAGAAGAAAATGAACACAGAATCCTAGAAAAAGATTTAAAATACACTGAGTGGTTTTTCTTTTTCCCCAAACCCCCAAACTAAACTTGACAAGAAATGAATTTATTTGTATTCCCTTGAATTCACCCCATTAACAACGCACAAATTTAATATGACGTCTTGGAACCAACATGCAGGTTTCTGGAGTTTTTGCTTAGCTCTCCAGATCGCAACTGGGTGGCCCAAAAGGAAGAGTTCTGAGTCCATTACCAGGAAGAAAGAGTAAAGCCTTCTGTGAGATTTGCTCAGAGGGAGAAGTAATGAAGCAGATTGCTGCAGGACGGAGGCGCCAGAGGGCAGGGCTGGATTAGAGTCCTCTTTAATCTCTGTGGTGGGACTGGGTTTGGGCTTGAGTGACATGGATTAGTTTCATATTTGAGGGATGAAATGGTTTATAGCTTCTGAATAGTTTTCTTCCTCAGGTGAGGCACAGCCAGGACTACAGGAGGAAACAAAGCTGCCAAACACTGAAAGGAGTTGAGAGCTGGGGCTTCCGGGATTGGATAGGGAGTGTGGCTTGGCCGCCCAGCCTCTGGCTTGGTCCCTGAAGCATTCTGCCGGGCAGGTTATGACATTCTGAGGGCAGCCTACCTTTCTTCCTGCCATAAATTCTGGGCTGTCTTGCCTTGCATTCAGGCTTTCTCACATGAGCATTCCTTTGGACACTGAAGCCCCAGTTGTGGTTAAGGTCCAGACTTGACGGTCTACTCTGCTTTTGCTGTAGCCACCTGGTTTGACTGGTAGTGACAGCACATTTTCTAGATTGTAGTTAAAATAGGCCTGAATGTTGGAGGCAGGAAGAAAAAACACAGAGAGAAGCTAGAATTTGGCTTCAGAACGTAACAAGAATGAAGGAAACAAGTATCTACACGAAAGGCCTCATACTGATCAAAAGTTTTATGGAGAGTTGCAGCTACCAGGAGTCTCCTCATGTGTGCTGATCACCCTCCAATTCATGTTTCTTCATCAGACTTCAGAATCTACTCCTGGAAATTGGACTGAATCCCCATCCTGCCATCGACTATAAAACCTTCCTCAGTCTTTTGGTCTTAATCAAATTTTGTACAACACGTTGAATCTGTCATTCAGATATCAGAAAGTAGTCTATGAATCTCCTATAGCTACCATAGGAGGGATGGGGGGAAGGAAGAAAGGAGTCTTCTTTCTTGCTGCCCATGCTAAGGTTATAGTAAAAGGGGAAGTAATATAGGAATAAACAATGTTTAAAAATCAGTGTCCTCAGCAGTGTGAAAAGAAAACACAGAAAAAAATTTTACTTAGGGACCAAACCTGGTTGGGGAAGTCAAGATGGCTGTTTTGAGTATATGTGTGAAGTTACATTTAAACTGGGAGATGAATAATGAGATTTCAGTCACATGAAAAGAAGAAACAACAGTAACAAAAAAAAACAAAACCCTTATTTTAAATAGAGGAAAAAATAATCCATAAGGTCTAACATTGTCAATGGAAGAGAACATTGGAGGAGTAAGGGGATGGTGGGCGTTGAGGCAGGCCAGGCCGGGAAGGGGTAGACTGCACAGGCTTTGTGGGCTTGACAAAGGAGGCTAGCCTCTAATCTAGTGGTACGGTTGTGTTTATGGATCGAGCACTTGTTAGAGGCTTGCACAAAGAAACTTCTTTTAAATGCAAAGACAAATGTGCTGCATGAGGCAGCCCTAACCCAAAGAATCTACGAAATCACCACGATTTGCCCATTCCTTGCAGCTCGCGCTAGAGGTTTTATGGGGGAAGAGGGTCTTCACACTTCCGATCCTCAGCTTCTTTACCTGTTAAATGGAGGATTATGTAACGACATGAGGCCTGACCTGAAAGCATCCTGGCACTTTCTAATGGGCACTGAGTAAAGAGTCAGCCTTTGCCTTTCTTTACCATGTGAAGATCACTGATTCTATTACATAAACTAAAACCATATTCTAGACTATTAAGTAAGTAGTACACACCAGAGGGTCCTCCGGTAGAAGAGCAAATGCAGGTAGTAATAGGACTACTAGGGGCATGCCTTCTGCAGCATCTTACTTGTAAAACACATGGATGTCAGGAAGCTGAGGCTCAGGAGGTTGAAGTGATTCAATCACTCAGCTATGTAGTGGTAATGATGGGAACAAGAACTGAGTCTGCTTTCTGGAGATGGTGCTCTACTCCCTCGCCATCTCCATCTTCTTATATCCAGAACCCCTTCAACTCTACCTCCCACTCCAAAGCTTAGCACTCATCCTGTCTCTAAATGGATGACCCAAGTTGGTCACCTGGGTGCTTTCTGTGCACTTCTCTTTTGCCCTCTGTAAAATGAGGTCAAGAAGTCCTTAACCTGTGTTCTCATCCTGGATTGGCTAAGGCGGTCATAGGAAAACCAGCAAGTGATAAAGAAGTGGACTCTCCATCCATTGGGAACCCCTGGGGTCATGAATTGTAGTGTGCAGTCCTGGGGTAAATGGGGGCCAATGGAAGGAAGGGAAGGGACCTTCATTAAAATCTCACAGGAAGATAGAGTTCATGTCTTTATATGTAGCCAAAGAATCACCTGGAACCCCAATAGTGGTGTGTATTGAGTTCAAACACTGTCTCTTCCAACCCTAAAGATCTCTTGCAATCAAACTCTTTCATCTGGATTCGGTCCATAGACTCTTTCCCTATGTCCCATCTGTCATCAAATGGTTACCATCACTTTCTGTTTTTCCCTCTCCATCTATTTATTGTTATCATTAGCCAACTCTTATCACTTCTCCCTGGGTCTCTCCATATTGTTTTTTCTTGTCCTAATTTGCTAAACTTTGTCAGATAAATCTTTTTATGTCTTATTTCTGGTCAAGTCTTAATTAAATGCTCTGCTTCCCAGTCCATTAGTAGAAGAGATGATAAGTGCCCAAGTGGGAGATACTCATGATTTGGTCTGCCAATCTTATACACACTGGTCCAGTCTACTAGCCTGCACTTGACCCAACTTTCTCTTTATTTTCTGGCGCTACTCTTTTAACCAAACAATTCCCTCTGCCTGGAATCCCCCCAATGTCTGTTTGTTTGCACCCTCAGCTTAAATGCCTGTTCTTTATGAAGACCCCCAAATCATCTCCAACCTCACCTCCAAACATCAGTCTTCAATTTTCCAGTTAGACATGTCCTCTCAAGTCTTTGGGCAACATTCCTCTTTTCTTTCTCAATCAAAGCATTGAGTGTTCATTGGTTTAAAAAATCATTTGTAAATTTATTTGTCTAGTATGTTTTTTCCTCTGGTTTTCATCTATGATCGCCTTGTGGGGAGGTGCTTCTTCCAATGCTTCTAATTAATATTCTTGGGCCTGGCATGATGCTGGATGCGAAAGAGCCTGACAGACCTCCCTGGGATGAGTCAGCTCTTCTGAGAACTTTCTGCACATTGATGCAAAGGAGTTGAAGGTAGCTCTGATAGAAACAAGCATCATCCCTAAATAATGGTAATCCATAACGTAATTTAGCCAAAGAACAAACAAACCCAGGAAAGGTTTTCTTCCTTCATGTTTATCTTGGGAGGCCACATGTGCGTTACAGTTATGAGAGTCTTGGTCTGGCTCAAAACTGTTTTGTTTTTCTTCTTTTTCCTGGCCTGCCCCCACCTCGCTTTCTTTTTACAATGTTCTTAAAAAGTTGAGAATGGTTTATCTTAGCATTTGTAAGTTTATTTGTGGATGCAATTATGAAGCTCATCATGTCAGTTTTATGAGAAGTCTGAGTCCATTGTCCTTAGAAAACGAAAATGATTAACAGTGATTTGTTTTGTTACCCAATTGTTTGAATTATAATAACTCCCCATCAGGGTTTTTTAAGTACAGCTGTGTTTATGGATTAAGATCTACTGACTCAAATATTTACAGTGTTCCAAAAATTACGAGAACATACAGTGTCAGGAATTTTCCATAGGCTGCTCCTTTGGGCAGGAGTGGGTTTCTGTTCAACTTGAAGAGAGAGCTTTGGACAATTTCAAAGGGCATCAGCAGGTCTCTGTGACTGTGTCCCCTGATAGACAACAACATAAAAGCTCTGAAGGAGAACACTAAGTAAAACAGCCATATCCACACATAATCTGTGGCTGTTTTGGAGCTGATCTAGAGGACTAGAAGCCCCAAGACTGGGAAGGACAGACCCTCCTAGTTTATAAAGTCTAGACTGTGGCTATCACCAATGCTCTCTATCTTGGTTTAAAAATGCCTCTGCCTTGACATACTTGAAGTCAACTGGTTTAGCATAATAATAGCTCCACCATGTTCTAGTTCTATGTCCTGAACAAATTGCTTTGCCCTTTTGAAACTTTTGTCCTTATCTAGAGAAGAAGAGTAGCTGGAGGGACATGAAAACACAGTGTAATGTTCTGCATGTGTAGATGTTCAGTGAAAATAAAGCATGCAGTTACACACGTTTGTGCCGTAAATGCTCATTGCCCTCTTTCTCCTTGAAGCCAGAGTCTGCCTTTGGAAACACTGGCTTGTGCTTATAAGTGTTTTTTTTTTTTTTTTTTTTTTTTTAGAGGAAGCTTGTAGGAAGAGTGCTGCCTTGGGAATATGAAAATCTAGGTTCCAGCTTGTCTCTGCAGAAGCCTTATCATGGATTTAATTGATCTACTTCTCTCTGGATCCTGTCATGGAACTATCTAACGTGTGCTCAGCCAATGGCTTTCTTATGGCAGGGATTAGACTTTATTTGACCTCATATACTGTGGCACAGTGCCAAGTTCATGTCAAACTCTAAAACACCTTTTTTTCGTTTTTTTTTAAGAGATAGAAACAAGAAGGGAAGGAAGTTAAGAGAGGAGGAAAAATGGAAGGGAGAAAAGAGGAGGAAGGAAAAAAGGAAGGAAGAAATCTACAAATCTGGAAGAAGCAAACTTGCCTGATCTAGTTCAGAGGATAGATGGGGGATTGAAAGAACACCCCTCCATAAGCACACACATGCACACACAGCACGTTGAAATGCAAAATCATAAGAATAACCCACCATAGGCTGCATCTTCACCATACGTCAAAGTTTACAAAGTACTACCTATTTTCTAATTCAATTCTGTAAACTTCCTTACCTTGGCTGAACAAGGAAAATTTGCCCCTCCCAACAGGACATCAGATTGATTATTAGGTCGCTGAAATTACTTACCCAAAGTCACACAGGTGAAGTATGTATTCGAAATATGGTCTACATTTTTTATACTTGAAATGCAGAGTTCTTGTTAGCAGATCATGCAAGTTTAGATAAGTGCTATTAGAATTCAGAAAAAAATATAAATTTGAACTAAAATAATGATGAAAAAATACAGTGAATTAATTGGATGAGGCAGCCATCAAGATGTAATTTATCCAGAAGAGAAAATAAGCTCAAATAAGAATGGTAGAACATCAGGTTTGATCTAAAATACAATCCCAAATCAAATAACTCTTATAACTTGTGGCATTTTTGACAGAGAAAAGAGAGCAAGGCATTCAGCTTTCTAACACTAGTGCAGCCATTTGTCCTTCCTGTGACTCTGAATTACACGTACTATTCAAGTGTCAATTTTTCAGTCTGTAAATGGGATAAATAATACCTGCTCATGGAGCAGTCATGAAGCTTAAATATAAGAATCCACGAAAAGCTTAATACATGTTACTAATATAGTCCAGTCCTTAGTAAGAAAGACATGAAATCAGATTTAGTTCTGTCATGCCATCCATCTAGGGGGAGGCTGTTTGTCCTGGCATTCTCTCCAGAACCATGTAACAGGAAGCATGGTCCCCTGGTATTGCACCTGACAACAGATGGAATCCCTACCGATGCTGAAACATGGGTCAGTCTCCCACATGAGAACACTCTGCTCCTGACAGTGGAAAAGGGGAAAGATGGTGGCAGGCTTTTCACGAAGACCCACATCTTCCTGGAGATGCTTGCCCCGTACTTTCAACCAGTATCTTAAGGCCTGGCTTTGGCTGGTTATTATTTCAACCTGTCTGCTTCTGACTTCTTTTTGAACATGCACGCACCTGCAGACATCCGTTTGTTCCTTCTTCCACTACTTCTGTGGTCATTCACTTAAGCAAAACATCTTGACTGCCATAGACCTAACCCCATGCTGATGCTACATGTCAATAGTTAACATAAGTCCAGAGTCACTAAATCCTCACTAAGCCACTGAGTCACTAAGACTCAGCTGGAGTCTTGAAGACAATTGATTTTAACAAAGGCTGCTAACACAAATGAAAGCAAACTGGAATCGCAAACTGGAATCACAAACTTGAAAAAAAATAACTTATTTTCCCTCTCTTGGCCTCAATTTCCTCATCTGAAAAAGGAGACAATATTTTCTTTTAAGAGTTCATGGAAGAAGCCAGGTGTGATGGTGCACTTATAATCCCAATGGCTCGGGAAGTTGAGGCAAGAGAATTGAGAGTTCAAAGCCAGCCTCAGCAACAGTGAGGCGCTAAGCAACTAAGTGAGACCCTGTGTCTAAATAAAATACAAAATAGGGCTGGGGATGTGGCTCAGCGGTTGAGTGTCCTTGAGTTTAATCTCTGGTACCCCAAACAAAACAAAACAAAATAGGGTTCATGGAAGAATTATTGAAGAGATGTGCATAATGTACCCAGAAGATGGTATATGTTTTTCATATAGCTCTTCTTCCTTGGCATATTATTCCACAAGAAAAAAAAAAGTAATTTGGTACATTAAAGCAGATGGCAAAAGGACAAAGAGAGCTTGCTAAGGCACTTGTCTCATATTGATAAGCACATGATTAATTATTTTTGAACAGATGATTGAAAGAATGAGGCCCTTGAAAATCCTAATTGTGTCTTAACTTGTTTGTGTTCTTCAACAGTCAATAAATTTTGAATAGTGGATACATTCTGAGAACCAACAACAGCTCCACAAAGTAACTCTTTTATTGAATTAAACCAAAATATTCATAATAAGTTGTTCATGATCAGGTTACACAAAATACCAGATACCTTGCATAAGAGTCAACAAATGTTGATAGAGGAGGAAAACTGGAGGGTAGTGTGGAGAATGAAGCCCACAATTTCAAGCCTCATTATGAAAATGTACACATCTGCAGAGGCCCCCTAAATTTC
Organism: Geosciurus inauris; assembly: GCA_004024805.1. Lineage (NCBI taxonomy): Eukaryota > Metazoa > Chordata > Mammalia > Rodentia > Sciuridae > Geosciurus > Geosciurus inauris. The sequence continues at coordinate 63,080 of PVHX01008025.1, forward strand.
CTCTTTCAGAGTTGTGGGTCTTAGTTCCTCAAGAGGGTTGTGGTGGGGGCTGGGATTGTGGCGCAGTGGTAGCATGCTCGCCTCGCATGCGTGAGGCACTGGGTTCGATCCACAGCACCACATAAAAATAAAATAAAGATATTCTGTCCACCTGCAACTAAAAAAAAAAAAAAATATTAAAAAAAAAGAGGGTTGTGGTGGGCATAAGGATGGCTTCCCCCAAACATTCTAATCTGAGCCTGTGAATGTGCTACACCACATAGCTATGGGGAATTTGCAGATGCGGAGACGGTAACAGATTTTAAGTTAGGGAAACTATTCTGGTTTACCCAGGTGAGTTCTAACCACATGAGCCCTTAGAAGCAGAGAACTTTCTCATTCTGAGACAGAATTGGATGTGGCCAAAGGCAAGTCAGAGGGATTGCAAGAGTGAGAATAAACCAACCCATTGCCACTCACTATGAGATAGAAGGTCCTTGGGAGAGGACTAGAAAGAGGTCTTTAGAAATTAAAAGCACCCCAAAGCTGATGGCCAGGAGGAAACAGGGTCTTCAGTCCTACATCCTCAAAGGGCTGGTTTCTACCAACCATCTGAATGAACTTGGGAGATCTGTTCTTTCTTACAGTGCTTCAGATAAAAGCCCAGGTTAATCAGCACCTTGATATCAGCCTTATGAGACCTGAAACTGAGAAACAAGTCAAGTCTACCCATATTTCTAATTTAGAGAACTGTGAGATAATATCTGTGTGGTGCTTTCATCCTCTGGTGGCCATGTGTCAAGGCAGCAATAAAAAAATAAAATAGGAATGCACAAAATCAAGTGGCGTCCCAAGGAGCTCTGCACTCTGGGGAGACACCTGGTTCAAGTGTCTCATGCTACAGGAATTCTTACTATATATTCCTTTTTTTTTTTTTTTTAAATGCCATGTTTTTTTTTTTTTTCTTTTTTTTTTTAAATTCTAGATGGACATAATGTCTTTATTTTATTGCTTTGTATGTGGTGCTGAGGATCAAACCCAGGGCCTCACGCATGCGAGGCAAGCGCTCTACCGCTGAGCTACAATCCCAGCCCTATCATATTTCTTTTAAGTAATGATCGGGTCCACAAGAATAGCCCAAATCAGCAACATTGTCAATGCCAAGTGTGGGTGATCATCTGGAGCAACTGAAACTCATTACACTAACTCTTTTTCTTTTTGAATTTTTTATTAATTCTTTCTAGTTGTACATAACATTAGGATACATTTTGACATAATTACAAAAGCATGGAGTATAATTCACTCAAATCCCATCTCCAACACTTCCTTCTTCCCCCTCCTCCTTCCTCTTGCTCCCCTCCCTCTACTCTACTGATCTTTTTGTAATTTATTAATAGTTTTTTAAAAAAATTAGTATCTTGTGGATATGCTTGATGTTGAGATTCACTGTGGTGTGTTCGTGTATGCACATAGGAAGGTTCAGTCAGATTCATTCCACTGTTCTTCTATGCAGCCCCTCTTTCCTCCCCGTCAATCCCCTTCAGCTGCTCTACTGATGTTTCCTTTATTTTGATGGAATTACCTCTTCTTCCTTTTTCATTTCTCTTTCTTTCTCCCCACACTTCCTATTTTGGATTAGTGTCTATTATGGCTTAGATGTGAGGTGTCCCCCAACAGCTCCCATGTGAGACAATGCAAGAAGGTTTAGAAATGAAATGATTGAGTTATGAGAGCCTTAACCTAGTCAGTGTGTTAATCCCCTGATAGAGATTAACTGGATGGTGACTGTAAGCAGTTAGGGTGTGGCTGGAGGAGGCGGGTCATCAGGGGTGAGCCTTTGGAGTACATACTTTGTCATTGATTAGCAGAGCTCTCTCTCTGCTTCTTGGTGCAATGCTCTCAGCCACTTTCCTCCACCACACTCTTTGCCATGATGTTCTTCTGCCTTGCCTCAGGCCATGAGGAATGGAGTTGGCCATCTATAGACTGAGATCTCTGAAACCAGGAGCCCCCAAATAAACTTTTCCTTCTTAAAATTGTTCTTGTCAGATCATTTGGTTGTAGAAACATAAAAGCTGACTAAAACAACTTCCACATATCAGAGAAAATATTCAGCCTTTGACTTTTGGGAGTGGCTTATTTCACTTGTCTCCAGTTTCATCCATTTACCATCAACTGTCATAATTCTTTATGGCTGAGTTTCGCTCCTTTGTGTATATATATATCATATTTTATTTATCCATTCATCTGTTGAAGGGCATCTAGATTGGTTCCATAGCTTAGCTATTGTGAATTGAGCTGCTATAAATATTGATATGTCTGCACCACTGTAGCATGTTGATTTTAAATCTTTTTGATATTCAACAAGAAGTGGGATCACTGGGTCATATGGTGGTTCTACTCCTGGTATTTTGAGAAATCTCCACACTACTTTCTGGAGGGCTGGTACTAATTCACAGTCCCACCAACAATGTATGAGTGTACCTTTTCCCCATATCCTTACCAGCACTTATTATTATTTGTATTCTCAATTGCTATTCTGACTAGAATGAGATGAAATTTCAATATAGTTTTAATTTGCTTTTACCTACTTGATGGTGAACATTTTTAAGTATTTGTTGATAATTTGTATTTCTTCTTTTGAGAACTGTATGTTTAGTTATTTTGCCCATTAATGTACTGGGCTATTTGGGATTATTTTGGTGCTAAATTTTTCAAGTTCTTTGTATATTCTGGATATTAACTCCTATCTCCCATTCCGTGGGCTCTTTCTTCATGCTTTTAATTATGTCCTTTGCTGGGAAGAGACATTTTAATTCTATGTCATCTCACTAATAGATTTTTTAATTTTATTTCTTGTGCTTTTGGAGTCTTGCTAAGGAAGTCAGTTCCTGTGCCAACATGCTGAACTGTTGGGCTTACATTTTCTTTTAGCAGTTGCAAAATTTTGTTTCTACTTCCTGGGTCTGTGATCCACTTGGGGTTGACTTTTGTGTAGGATGAGATATAGTCGTCAAACTTCATTCATCTCTATATGGATTTCCAGATTTTCAGCACCATATGTTAAAAAGGCTATCTTTTATTAATGGATAAAGACAATGTGGTACATATACACAATGGAATATTACTCAGCCATAAAGAAGAATCAAAATATGGCATTTGCCCATAAATGGATAGAACTGGAGGCTATTATGCTAAGTGAAATAAGCCAATCCCCAAAAACCAAAGGCCAAATATTCTCTCTGATATGTGGATGCTGACTTACAATAGACAGTGGTGGGGAGGGAGGAGTATAGGTTCACCGGATTGTACAGGGGGTACTGGGGGGAAGAGAGAGAGGATGGGAATGAAAAAGATAGTAGAATGAATCAGACATGAATTTCCCATGATCATATATGAATACAAAACCAGTGTAACTCCACATCATGCACAAGAATGAGAATTTATACTCCATATATCTATGATATGTCGAAATACATTTTATTCTCATGTATAACCAAAAAAACAAATAAAGTTTAAAAAAAGGCTATCTTTTTCCCAGGGTATGTTTTTCACACCTTTGTCTAGTATCAGATAACTATATTTATGTGGGCTTGTCTCTGTGTCTTTTATTCTATTCCATTGATCTTCATGTCTGTTTTTGTGCCACTACCAGCTGTTTTTATTACCTTATTTTCATAGTGTAATTTGAGATATGGTATTGTGATGCTTCCACTCAGTCTTCTTGCTAAGGATTGCTTTGGCTATTCTGTGTCGCTTATTTTTACAAATGAATTTAAGCACTATTTTTTTTTTTAGTTCTGTGAAGAGTGTTATTGGTATGGAGATTGCATTGAATCTGTACAGTGCTTTTGATAATATGGACATCTCAATAATATTAATTCTGCCTATCCAAGAACATGGGAGGTCCTTCCATCTTCTAAGGTCTTCTTTAATTTCTTTCTTCAGTGTTCTATAGTTTTCATGGTAGAGGTTCTTCACCTCTTTTGTTATACTGATTTCCAAGGTAAGGATTTTTTTTGTCTGTTTGTTTTGCTTTGTTTCTTGAAGTTATTGTGAATGGGATAATTTTCCTAATTTCTTTTTTGCAAGATGCATTACTGGAGTATAAGAATGCAATTGAATTACATATGTTGATCTTGTATTCTGCTACTTTACTGCATTCATTTATCAGCTCTGGAAGTCTTTTGGTGGAGTTTCATTGGGTTTCAAAATATAAGATCTTTGTCTGTGAAGTGAATTTCTTGCACACAGCCTATCATTGGGTCTTTTTTTGTTTTAGATCTAATCTGCCAACCTGATTTTTGATTGAAGAATTTAGACTGTTTACATTTATTGCTATTATGGAAAAATACTCTTTAGCTTATGCAATTTTGGCCTATTTTAATGTTTCAATTGTAGTTGATTCTCCTTTAATTTGACTATTTTTCTAGTATAATTAATTCCTGTGCTGGTTATTATTTTTACTTTTTGTTTCCTCTTCATTGAGTATGTTTTGTAGTGCAGAGTTTCTGGTTATGAATTCTTTTAGCTTCTGTTTATCATGAAAGGTTTTTATTTCATCTTCAATTCTGAAGCTTGATTTTGCTGTTATAGTAAGCTTGGTTGGCATCCACTTTCCTTCGTAACCTACTATATATTATTCCAAGACATCCTTGCTTTGGGGTTAGGGTTGAGAAATCAGTTTAAATCCAATTGATTTACTCCTAAATGTGACCAGCCATTTTTCTCTTGTGGTTTTAAAAGTTCCATCTTTGTACTATATGCTAGGTATTTTCATTATAATTTGTCTTGGAGTAGACTTGCTTTGATTCCATCTGTTTAGAATTTTATATACCTTTTGTATTTGAATTGTCATCTCATTCCTCAGATATGAAAATTTTTCTAATAGTATTTCATTGAAAAGATTGTGCATCACTTTAGTTTGCATTTCAGATCCTTCCCCTACCCCAATAATTCTTAGATTTGGTCTCTTACTGTTATCCCAAATTTATTGGAGATTCTGGTTGTGGTCCTTTAACATCTTTTATTTATGATCAGCTTTATTTTCAAGACTTTATACTTTGTCTTCAAGGCCTGAAATTCTATCTTCGAAATGGTCTAATTTGTTGGTGATACTTTCCATTGAATTTTGAATTTGGTTTATTGATTCTTTTCAGAATTTCTGTTTGGTTCTTTTAGTTTGTGGAATATTTTTACTATGAATTTTAAAATTCTTTCTCTGATATTTCTTCCACAGTCATATCGATGGAATCAGTTGTTGAAGGATTATGAGCTATTTGACTTGGTTATTCTCTTGCTTTTTCATATTGTTTTTATGTCTAGCCATCTGTTGTTATAGTTATTTCTTCTTCTTTTATGTATAGGACTGGTTTGTGAGCTTCTCTTTTTAAGAGCCTTGAGATGGGCAAATATCCAGATATTGATCCCTTTACTCAATGACACCTCTACTGACACCAATAGTACCACTTGGAGAGAAGCCACAGAGCCCTGTTTTCTACAAATCACTTCAGAACCAAGCCCCGTATTATTCAACTTTATGAAAAACGATAAACATGTTGATATTGTTCTTCATGGTTCCTCAAATCCAGGTATAAATTGTAGTAAAGTTCTCTCCATTCTACTTTTCCTTTTCTGTTTCCTTTCTATGTTGTAAGATAAGAAATCACTGCCTAGTACCTTTTTCCATCTTCTCCTAGAGCTGATTATATTAACTCTTGTTAGGAGTATAAAATAGGACAACCACTTTGGAAAATGTGTGAGAATTTCTTATAAAACTAAATGTATAACTCAATTGGGAAGGAGCAATTCCACTCTTAGGTATTGACACAAAGGGAAAAAAAAGAAAGAAAAGAAAATCAGAAAAAAGAAAAAAAAAGAAGAAAATATATCCACAAAATACCTTTCAAGTGAATATTCATAACGGCTTTCTTCATAATAGCGCAAAACTGGAAACAGCCAGCTTTATGTCAACAGAAGAATAGAAAAATAAACTGCGATAAGTTCATACTATAGCATACCATATGAAATGTTCAACATAGGCAAATCCATAGAGACAGAAAGTTGATTAGTGGTTTCCAGATTCTGGGGGAGGGGAAGAATGGGAAGTTACTACAAATAGATACAGTATTTCTTTTGGGAATGATGAAAATGCTCTGGAATTAGGTAATTGTAATGGTTGCACAACCATATAATTATAATAGTAACCACTGGATTGCACATTTAACAAGGGTAAGTTGACAGTGTATTAATTATAGCTCAATATTTTTTTAAAAGAAGCAAAAAAAGAAAGGGACAAGTTATGAATACATACAATTACATAGGTGAACCTCAAAAATTTAGCATAAAGAAATTTTACTCAAAAGAGTGGAGACTAGGGGCTGGGGTTATGGCACAGTGGTAGCATGCTCACCTAGCATGTGTGAGGCACTGGGTTCGGTCCTCAGCATCACATAAAAATAAAATAAAGATATTCTGTCCACCTATAACTACAAAATAAAAAAAAATTTAAAAAGAGTGGAGATTATAATTCCATTGACATGGTCATCTAGAAGAGGCAAAAATATGTTATGATAGAAACAATTCAGAGCAGTTATGGCTTCCAGGAGGATGAGGATGGGAATTGACTGTGGAGTGACTTGAATAAATTTATTGTTGTGACAGTAATGTTTTATATCTTGATGGTGCTGGGGTGACATACCTATCAAGACTGATTATCAAATGGTACACATAGAACTTGTGAACCCATTGCATGTAAATTTAAGCTCACTGAAAAAAAAATAAACTCTACTCAGTGGTATGCATGTTAAAGTATTTAGATGCAAGTATATGGATGTTTGCAACTTCCTCTGAAATGGATCAAAAAATACTGTATTGTCTGGCAAACAGAGGAATGAATAAATGAATAGATACAGGATCTGTCAAATATAATATGATGTCAATGTAGTATCTAGAAAACAGGCACATGTATTTTCAGTACAAATTTTGCAACTTCCTTTTGTGGTTGAGATGTTTATGGTGAAATGTTAGAAAAAAAATAAGTGCTCCATCCCTGCTTGAACACTTACCCTGTCAAGGTAGTCATGATCTCACAAGATACTTGTATTATTTCCCATCAGCAGTTTATGTTAGAATTGTCTTTCAGACACCAAGATTTTATATTTATATTCCACTCAATGATCCTTATTTTGGCCTCAGGTGTGTCATATTAAAGGTTTATTCTTTAATACCTCAAAAGGTTTCTCAGAGTGGTGTAAGGAACATGGGCTGCTGGGGATTCCAGACCTGTCTCAGCCCCTAGTATGTCACTGTTTTAAGTGTTGTCCTCTGTCCAGAAGCAAAATAGACATCATTTGGAAAACCATTAGAAATGTAGAATTCCAGGCTGCGTCCCAGACTCACTGATCCACAATCTGAAATTTAACAAGATCCCCAGATATTATGTGTGCAAGTCACCATCTGAGGAATGAACCAGTATACTACAGCACAGAACAAGATGGAGAGAGAGAGAACAAGAAAGAGAGAGGGAGAGCTGGGCGCGGTGGCGCAAGCCTGTAATCCCAGCACTTAGGGAGACTGAGACAGGAGAATCGCAAGTTCAAGCCCAACTCAGCAAAGGCGAGGTGCTAAGCAACTCAGTGAGACCCTGTCTCTATATAAAACACAAAATAGGGCTGGGGACGTGGCTCAGTGGTCGAGTGCCCCTGAGTTCAATCCCCAGTACCAAAAAAAAAAAAAAAAAAAAAAAAAAAAAAAAAAAAAAAAAAAAAAGAAAAGAAAAGAAAGAAAGAGAGAGGGAGAATTCAACAGAGTAGAGACATATGAGAGAGGGAGAATTCAACAGAGTAGAGACATATGTAGGAGGGTTATCTAAAACACCAGGAGATTAATTGGGTAAAAACAAGGAGGGATATGGAGAGTGAAAGACATTCCAGAAGTTTATAGTGTGGGTAAACAGGTGGGTACCAGAGGACCCAGACCTTAGTAAGCTAGTGTCCCCAGCTTTGACTGACATGGACACAATACCAGACCTACAATGGCACAATGGTCCTTAGCTTCAGCTTTACTCAGTGGTCCTTCTTGAGCTGACTTTGGTATTGCTCCCTGTACAAACCCTGGGTGCTTCCTCGGTGCTTATATGAGCAATACTCTCAGCCACTCCCTGCCATGGGGTTGCCTTCGTTTCGCTTATCCAGAAACACTTTCTCAAAGAATAATATGGCTTCCCTTTGATTTCTTGCCTCCTCTTTCCAATTACATAAGCACAACTACCAGTCTTTTAAGCATTAAAAAAAATGCATAGATCAATTTGTCAATATTTCTAAATGAGGCTTTTCCATGACAGAATGTCTGCCCAGGGACTAGGGCTCTGCTTTCTTAATACTGATGGCCTTAGTTACTGGAATTTCCTGGAGGGACTTTATTTTGTTTTTGTTTTAATGAACGTGCTGCTCCATTTTCAACCAGAAGCAAATGTCCAGAACACCTCCTGTCCTTACCCTTCATAAGCCCTTCACTTTTGCAACTTCTATTAACTCTAATGTTCTTTGCTGGTGGTGAATGCTTCCTTTGAGCATGCTGGGAGCTCACCTAATTGGGTCTGCCTCATTGTGACCTGAAATAGCAGTGGAGAGAGGGCAACCTTGTGCTGAGTACCTGATTATCTCATCTTTCAAAGTTCAGATCAAATAATATATTCTTATTGAGGCCTCTCTGACTTCCCTACCTGCCTCTAATTGTGGCTGAGTTAGTTGCCTCCTGGTTTACACACACTTTTCTGACTTAATTGTAGAGAGAAGAACTATATGCATTAATCTAACCGCTAGCACAAAACTTCTTTCCAGGGTGGGAAATGTTTGGTCCATCAAAGTACTTTGATGAGCTACTTTCAGTGGAAGATGAGGGAGAGACCCTTAGGGCATGGTTAGAATCAGAAATTTTTGAAAAAGACTTAAATTGCTCATCCTTGGAAAAAATCAGTGAAGTTGGGCCACAGAATAGAACAGAGCTGTGAGGGAGAAAAGGATACATGGCAAGGGACATCCCCTGAATCCCAGGCACACTTGAAGTTTGAAACTTGAATATTAGTCATGAAAGCCCAGTAATTGATGGCACAACTGAAGTTCTCCACATCTTTCTGGGCAAGAGAGTTTGTGAAAGGGTTCCATGGAAAAGGTACTGTGAACATGCAGACACGTTTGAGGGTAACTTAGTTGAAGACAACTCTTTCCATCACTGTCTACTACCTAGGGATAAACAGTGAAAGACTTCTGAGTGTACGACATAAGAATAGAAATGGTAACTCTCTGCAGTAATGCATAGTTATCATTCATAGAGCTTACATTAGGAACCACCCACCTTGCTGAGTTTTTCTCATACGTTATACCTTACAATAGTTGTGAAAATGACTCATGTGTTGTGTACATTTCCAATTTGCTTATAAGAAAACAGACTTGGAAAGGCTGAATGGATGCCGAAGGGCCAAAGTTTCCTGAGTTAGATATTATGCACTAGCACTAGAACTTGGATTAAAAAAAATTTTTAAAAAAACCCTGCTGTTTACTGAATATTAACTGCAAGCTTTTCCCTATGGTATATAAAAGTGCCTGGTAAACCAAGTTTATTTATCTTAGCTATAACATATTGCTCCTTGGGTTCCAAGAGCAGAGCTCATTTACTCTTTCTTTATGTGGTAACTGGATGATGTGTGGCTATCTGGTTGGTTTATTAAGATCTTCAAAACTATAAGTCTAATGATTAGTAGTGATGGAAGACCCAAGTGGTCCATCCATCCACAACATCAGTGAATACTGTAAATTAAGTCCTGATGAATGAGGACACACAAGAACAAAAACAAAGCGCAAAAGACAGCCCAACCATCAACCAATGTGAGAAAACTGAATGCTAGGTCACTTAGGTAGAGTTGCCACTGTCTTCTGGTCAAGAATGTTGAAGAAATATAAAAGGATAAGACATACTTCGGGGCAAAATATTCCCAAGCACGTGGCTCAAATTAGCAGTGGTGTAATGAATAGCTACAGTTGTAAGAGAAGTGACTTTAGTACCCACCCTGACTTTACACGTATTATTTCTGTGTCCAGGGCCTTCATCATGTTGAGTCACATTTGCTATTCTTTAAAGTGGGAAAAATAACCATATATGTTTCCAAGGCCCTTCAAGTAGGTGAAGATGTGTGTGTGTGAAGATGTATATAATACATGCATATACACGTTATACATACAGGCACTTATGTCATTGGCACCTAGATTACATTTAATACAGTTGGGCTAAATTACATTAAAGGATCACTTTGGCAATCAAGTGGAAAAGATCTGGCAATCAGAAGGAATTTCCAATACGGAGCCAGTCTTCTCTGGAAGTAACATGTGCATGGAGGATTCACTCACCATCCGGAAGAGAGAACAGAAAGGGGACTTTCCCACTTCTGTGTTATCTATCTCCACGTTGAGAGCTATAACGTGTCAGATACACTAGCTCTTGTTCTTCATATTCCAGCCAACATCGCCTAGGAGACAGAAATAGCATTCATCGAAAGCCACAATGACCTCATTTCACTGGCTCGCCCGTGTGAGATGTGCCTTGCCTCAGAGTGACTGCACAGGGCCAAAAGTCCAGCAAACAGAGCTGCTGCTTGTCCAAGAAATAGCCCTGCAAACAGGAGAGGACAGCATGTTCCCTGAGCAGATCGGGACCCTTGGCTGTTTTGCGGGTGTTTTGTTTTTCAGTCCAGAAACAGTGTCTGAAAACTCCTGGGGATTTCCCAAGCCCCATTCGTCAGGCGGCCAGGCTTCCTCTGACATCATCCCTGAGTGATGGGGTGCAGAGAGAGGGTCACGCACAGGGCAGTCTCAGGGCAGCATTAGCACGATTGCGGGAAATGGAAGGACTAATGTCAAAGTGGTCAGAAAAACAAGAAGAGCTTTCTGAAATAGTGCCTGGCACATGGTGGACATTCAAGAAGTAGTTCTTGAATGAAACATTGAGAGATCAAATGACTGAGCTCCCATCTCATGCAGTCAGTAAATAGCAGAGATGAGATTTCAACTGGGGTGACCAACTGCCCTGGTTTGCCCAGGACTTTGAGGTTTCTGTGGACATGGACGTTTTGTGCTAAAATCAAGACAGCCTTGGGCACACTTGGATACGTTTGTTGCTTTAATTTCAACCAAGACTTTGAAGCTCATGTCTTCCATCATAAAATAAAAACCTGTCTTCAAGGGGACTTGATTTCAAAAAAGGAAAAAAGACATGGTGATAGACAATTATCTTATGAACTGAAAGGTCATACTTGCTTGAGAAAAAGAGTTAGCCGGCTTGCCAACCACTTTTCAGTAGTCACTGCCACTGCTTCCTGGTAAAATCTCTCCAATTTTAGATAGGAACTCCTTCCATTGCATAGGAATTCAGTGAGCCAGTCACAGAAATTATGTTCCCTTTGCCAATGAATGGTGTAACAGTTAGCAGGTGACATGATTTTAACCAATAAAAATACATAAGGGGTCTGATGGGCAGATTCTTGGAAAGGTTTCCTGTTCTTAAAAGGAAGCAAAAGCCCTCATCACCCACTGGACATGTTTATGTCAGCATGTGACTGTTGGAAGTGTGGTGGCTGTTTTGGATTCACCATGGGAACTGAAGCTAGGATGGAAGATGGAGAAGGTAGGAAGCATCTGAGTCTTCAACAGCATTGTAGAGCCATTAAATTATCTCACCGTGTCACCATCTTACTTCAGACTTGGTAAGATTATACACTGTTAACATGCTTAAAGCTATTTAAGACCTGACATTGTGTTTACACAGTCAATAACATCCTAGGTGATACAATACCCAAAGTGCAATATGACATCAGAGGAAGAAGAGATACTCAACATGTGATGGCCTCGGGGAAGGTTTCATGAAGGATCTAACGCTTGCATCATGCTATGGAGGAAGACTATGCTACCAGTAGACAGAATTAGGCATAGGGAACAACACTTGAAAAGCTACAAAAAATATAGAGCCATCAGTGTAGCTGGAGAAAAGCAGGGAATCTAATTTGGCCAGGTTTATGGCAGTGATTAATGGAACAAGAAACAGGAAATGTTCTCAGGAAGTAGAACATAAAAACACCTTTGAATTCCAGGTTAAGTAAACTAGATTTTTCTCCATAGATGACAGAGAGCCACTGCAAATGGATGGCTAGAAAATCACTGTTGGCCACTGTGATCTCTCTTCATTTGAATTCATTTAATATTTAGAGCCACCATTTTCGATTTTAGAACTTTGGAAGAATAACCAAAAGGGTGTGTTTGCGTGTCCTATAATAAGTAAGATGTGAGCAGAGTATATTTTTCTGGAGTGAGACCTGAAGTTGTTTGTATAACTCTCTGTTAAGCTATAAGGTGATCTAAAAATATGTTTGAGAAATGGGGACATGACCATCTCTAATTTTTAACATTTTTAGTTTATTTACATGCATAGCCTCCTAGAATGTTTATCTGGAAAATGTATTAAAATTTTTCTAAGCAAACATCTCTCTTTTGGGATGACTGCAGTTCTATTTCTGATATATTGCAGATATTGTTAACTCTATGGGGCCATGCAAATGTACCAGCTATTGACACTCACCACCATTATCACTATGATTGATTAAAAGGAAACACAGAAGTTAAATGATTTGCCCAAAGACAACATGAACATTAGGTTCAGATTTGGGTCTTGGAAACAAAGTTCCAATATCAGTTATATAGCATTCTTTCCATTAAACCAAGTTGCTCATATTTAGTGACATATTTCTCCTCCCAAATGTTCTGCAATTAATTTTTGTAGAAAATGTGTTTCTTTTCATCCTCTATACTCTCAGCAATAGCTTTCACTGGTATTCAGATTCATATCTGATTAGTTCGACCTCCCTTATGCAGCAATTTTAAAACACGGGTATGCATCAGAATCACTTGGATTTATATTTAAATGAAGATCTCTAGGCTCTTCTCAGAATCTCTGATTCAATATATCTGTAGAGGTGATTCTGATGATCCATTTTCATGGAATATTTTTATGTAAGGTCTATGCTACTGGAAGGGGACCACAGTTTGAGAATTACCACATTAGTTCAAATCCAGAGGTAGAATTTTTGCCTGAGAAGAGCCACTTTGGTTTTTTTTTTTCAGTACCAGGGATTGAACTCAGGGGCACTTGACCACTGAACTACATCCCCAGCCCTATTTTGTATTTTTTATGTAGAGACAGAGTCTCACTGAGTTGCTTAGCACTTTGCTGTTGCTGAGGCTGGCTTTGAACTCGCTATTCTCCTGTCTCAGCCTCCCTAAGTACTGGGATTACAGGCTTGAGCCACAGCACCCGGCTGAGCCACTTTGTTTTAATCAAGTAAAACTTGTTTGTATCCTGCCTCTGACACTTTCTGGCTGTGTAACTTGAGTATGTTATCTACTCTACTTGGGTCTCAATATTTAGATCTATAAAACAAGAAAGCAAATAAATAGATATCTACAATATATACTAAAGTCAACACCATGTGCCACTACAGTGCTTGGAACCTTCTACACTTCACTATCCATTTTCCAGCTCCTTTTCCTTTGGTTGCCTTTCTCTCGAGGATCCACATTTCCCATGAAAAGAAATGTTCCCTGGCTCCAGTTGGAGATGCATGGCTCTTCTTGTAGCTGGCTCTCCTTCAATGAGCTTGAGTTTACACCTCTTCCACCAAATTACTAAAACACATATGGAGCCTATTTCTAGGAAACATGCAAATCATTTCAAAGTGGGAAAATATGATAGTCAAATTATGTCAATATTATCCTCAAAGCAGGATTTTGGAGATAAAACCTATCCCATATGTTCTGCTTCACTAGCTTTGGCATTTTTAGCAGTTTCACCATAGCAGCTGCTCCTGCTCACTAATTGCCTGCCACATTAAACAATGGGTGTACACCAGTCCCCAGATTTCTTCTGTGTCAACCTCGGAGCTCCCAGGTATTTGCAAATTTCCCCAGGTTGCTTCATTCCACTGCGCTAAACTCTGTCAACAGATGACTGAGCAAAAGGTGATATGTGAACGATCAAGGTGACCTTTGGCATGAGCTTTGGTGAAAGTGGAGCAGTAACAGATGGGGTTCCAGACCCGAGACGAATTGGCCCCAGACACAATCTTTCCTTGACTCAAAGGATCTTGACTAAATTTCCATCCCCAATCCTGGTTGGCGGGTGAATTTCCATGTGAATTTGCTGAGACCTTCTTCATCAGGAACTATACACAGCCACACATCTTGTTGTCCAATGTAAAAACTTGGAATCTTTGGTTGATTCTTTTTTTCCCCCTGATCCTGTATTTGAAGCCAGTCTCGAAGTCCTATCAGTGTTTTCACTAGATTCTTCATTTTTGTTCTCTCAAGCTCCACTGCTCTGACCCAAGCTCCCATCTTCTTGAACTGTGATCACTGAGATAGCATCTCAAGTAATATTTCCCAAATTCTGATTAACCCAACTCCACCCTTGCTTTATTCAAGCTGCAATGATCTAATGCAGAATTTTATTTTTAAATTTCCTTCTCTCAAACCTCTTTTCAGTGATACTCTCTTGCCTCAGAAATGAATTCTAATTTCATCCTCTTGGTTGACTCTAAATGAGCACAGCCAGTATGGTAACCATTGGTCACATGTGACCATATAAATTGCATTGAATCCAAATACAATTAAATATATTTAAAATTCAACCCCTTGATCATGGTTTCAAGTGTTCAATAATCATATTCAGCCAGTAACTAACATTTTAGGTAAGAAGATACAGAATGCTTGTTTCATCACTAAAACTTCTATTGGAGATGCTAGCTTTCAATCTTAAAAACTGGTTGATATTATTTAACTTATTGTATCACCATGGTACACATTGCCCTAATGGGGGGACATGGTGCAAGTGCTGCTGAAGAAAACCCAAGCCTCTATGAGCATTCTAGAGAGAAATAGTTCTAATGAAAATAAAGATGTTTATAAGCTCTGGAGAACTGTCACACAAACCTCAAAGGGGGTACACTCAATGATGTTTATTGCAGCATTATTTTGTGCTAGCAGGAAATATATGACAACCAAATGTTTGTGACTAGGCTATTAGATGAGCAAAATAGAGAAGGTATGTATTTCAGGGGATGCAGCTTAGGGGAAGAGCACTTGCCTGATGAGAGAGACTTTGTATTCAATCCCCAGCACTGGGAGGAGGAGAAGGGGAAAAGTAGAAAAGAAGAAAAGAAAAAGGAAGCAGCACATCTCAGAACACTATGAATCAGTTAGAGGCAGTGGACTAGATACACATAACCTACTTATAATAGTGCTTTATTTTTACTCTGAAGTATTACTTAACAGTGCAATAATGATTTAAAAATTACTGATACATGCAAAACTTGGAAGAATCTCATGGATATTCAGTTGAGTAAACGAAGCCAGATACAAAATAGCATGTACTGTATGGTTCCTTGTTTATGAAGTTCATTGAACATGAAAACTAGTCTGTGGTAATAGAAATCAGAACAGTGGTTGAATCTAATTGGAGGGTTTACTGTAAAGGATAGAAGGAAACTTTCCCGGGTGATGGAAACGTTCTGTGTTTGGATTAGGGTGTTCATTACATGAGACTATACATTTGTCAAACTCATTTAACTCTGTGCTTCAGACCAGTGTATTTTGCTGTATGTAAAAACACTCCAATAGAATTGTTTTTAAAGCAAAATTTAAAGACAAAATGATTAATTTCAGATGAAATATAGACTCTGTGTGTGTGTGTATACAACCACAGTGCATAATTTACAGAGATATTAATGTAGAAAAGAATATATAACACATGTTTTGAAGTAATATTTGGGACAAAAGAGACAAAATGAAAATAAAATGAACTAGAAAGAAATTTTAAATTCATTGGAGGTGATTGAGCCATGAGTGGGAAGAGTAAGCAACTTAATTCAACTCTGTACTTGAAGGAGACCTTCACTGGGAGACAGCCTTTTTATTCTGGGTGACTAAACTGGGATTGTGTATCACTGGCTTTATCTCCCTCTACTCATGGAGCAATCTTAGCTATAGAGAGGAGAAATTTAAAAAAAATCATATTGAATGTTGTCATATTAATATTCAAACATATGCAACTAGAGAGATTAGTATAGTGAATATTCGATTTCACATAGTTTTAGTGTCTTGCTAATGTATCAATCACCCATCTGCACAGCCTACATAACACCTCCCAAGATATATACACACCATTGGATTGGTTTGAAGCCAATCCCAGATGTTTTGCCACTTAAAACCTGTATATTTCTTTTTTTTATTAGAACTTTACAGATATACTTAAGTAGTTGGGTTCATTCTGACAAACTCATACCCAATTCTATATATTTCAATATAAACCTTTAAATTAAAGGACATTTAAAAAATATCATCACAATACCAAGATCACATGTCCCCAAATAATAATCCTTTTATACTATCAAATATATATACAGCATTTAAATTTCCTTGATTATCTTACAAACAAAATTTCATCATTTTTTAAAGAATCAGGATCCAAATGATTAAAAACAATCAGTCTGAATGATATTCCCCTTCCTTTTGTTTAGTGTACAGATTCTGATCCCTCTTTATCTGTGTGCCCATATGTGCATGCACCTAAATTTGCATGTAATTTATTTGTTGAAGAAACTTGGCAATTTTTCAGTAGAATTTTCCTTATTTTGAATTTACAGATTGCATCTTTGCTTAATATTTTTCTCTGTTTCTATTTTCTATAAATTGGTAAAATATAGCTTAATTTTTTGGCAAGAATATTTTATAGGTTTTCTGAGGTTTCTGTGGCATCACATTAGAAAGGAATTAAGTTTGATTATATATCTTTATAATGGTAAGATTAATCAATAGATTCTAGTGGTTTCATTCTGATCCATCCATTTTAAAATTCTGTATCAACATCTTACATGAGAGTTGAGAAGCCATAAATTCTTTTTTTTTTTTTTTTTTGGTACCAGGGATTGAACTCAGGGTCACTTGACCACTGAGCCACATCCCCAGCCCTATTTTGTGTTTTATTTAGAAATAGAGTCTCACTGAGTTGCTTAGCACTTCGCCATTGCTGAGGCTGGCTTTGAACTCATGATTCTCCTGTTTCAGCCTCCTAAAGTCCTGGGATTGCAGGCGTGTGCCACCGTGCCCAGCTCATAAATTCTTATTCATTAGAA
This sequence comes from Geosciurus inauris, assembly GCA_004024805.1. Lineage (NCBI taxonomy): Eukaryota > Metazoa > Chordata > Mammalia > Rodentia > Sciuridae > Geosciurus > Geosciurus inauris. Next base: position 80,292 of record PVHX01008025.1, read on the forward strand.
ATGCCCAAGTGTTGACATTGTACTAAAATTCCTACCTGAAATAGGTGTCATAGTTTATAAACAAGGAATTTTCTTCCAGAAGTATTTGAGGACACGGAGTCTGGTTTTAGAGGACAGATGACACCATGCTAGAATCTATCCTTGGCATCCCACTTTTCAGAGGAAGTTGGCACATATAAAGGGACAAAATGAGAGTTTAGAATTTTTACTTAAGGTGTCATTATGAGCTCATAGGGTGTATTTTAATCATTTCAGTGCTTCGTCTTTTTGTGGTCCAAGGTGTTCCATTTTTGTCCAGTGGGAGACACCGATTCCTTTTGGTACAGGTTCTTTGACTGAAAGACATGATTTCATGTGTGATAAGGTGTCCCAGGTTCACTGTGGCTTTTGGTCCCAGATCTGGGGAAAAAAGTTTACTTCCCTAAGTTGTCCCCTACTTTCTTTCTTACTAGAACTAACATTTTGAGAACAGTACCATCTGGGAGGATACTCATTGATATTGATTAGTACTGGTTAAAATATGTATCTGATTAAGAGAAAATATTCCAACAGTGCCTACTACTTCTGATACAAATTTAGGCAATTTATAGTTTCAACATTTTTATTTTGGATTGTTTCACCTGTTGAAACATTTTGACTCCATAATATGCATTTGATTTATTCAGCTATAATAGCTTATTTTACTAGAATAACAGAACCAAAATTTAATGAATATTATTACTATAATTAAAATTGTTGTGAGTGATTAATTTTTTTTGTTTTTAGTTTTGTTTTTGCAGTACATTTTGTAATTGGTTTTATATTCTCATTTTATTGTGCTTTATAGTCAGTTAAAAGGAAGTCTTCAATGTGTGACTAAATCATTGACTTTATACACAATTCCATCTGTTTGTTACATTTTGCTTTTGATTTTTGTGTATTGCCATTTGTGTTTTTTTGACTTACTTTTCAGAATGATGCAACATAATTACATGGCTCCAAAGTCAAATTTACAAAATGGGGCACATTCAGAGGAATCTAGCTTTTTATTTGTGACCTTTAAGTGTTCCCTTGCTTCTCCATATAGATAGCCACCTTAATTGTTCATTTTTTATTTAGACTTCCACTTTTACATATGTGCAGTATGGATTTTAGATAAGAAGTATCATATGCCATACATGACCTTGTCAAAACCGATTTCAAGAATGAAGAATCCTTTCTTTGAAATATTCTACATTCTTGCATCTATGCCAATTATTTAAGTAAAGGTACAGGTTATTCAGAGCAAGTTTGCCCAACAAAATGCTCACTTATACTCTGTAACCAATGGGAAAGGTATTTACAAAGTTAAGAACATTCCTTTGAATACTAAAGTCTATAACTATTAAGATTCACAGCAGAGTCTCTTTCGTCTCTGGAGCTGAACAGATTTTCAATGAGGATAGTGTGGGTTTTACTAATGAACATGGCCTTGTGTCTATACAGAACTGGGTTTGTGGACATAAAAGCTATTTAACATGCACCAATCTTTTACTAGTAAGAATTTGGGAATAGCAATTTCTTTCCTGCTTCTTTGATCTCTTCCCAAATCCCATAGAGGTATATTATGGCTTCAAGGTACTGTAAATGTTAGCAAGCTGCAATTTGAAAGCTCTAAAAAATGTAGTTGCAAAGGCAATTCAAACATCAGGCATCCCCTCATCACCTGGACTCTGGTTTTAGAGCCATTGAGGGAGTTCTGTCAAATCTCAAACTGCATAGCATTGCTGACCTGGTGTGAATGCTCCAGTTACCTTGACCATCTGCATTTTCAGTGCAAAAAAGCAGGACTACTTTCTTGTGCTTTCATGTGTGTACATATACACACATAAACAAAGATATGTGTTCACACATGCACAATTTCATTAGAAAACATTTCTTTCTGTGGATACCATGACATTTGTAATAAGGTGGTTTCTATCTAATTGAACTGTATATATGACCCAGTGTATTTTCACCAAGATACATCTTCATACCCATCCATGGTTTGGGGAATATGTTCGGTCAGCATGTTGTGGGAGGTTGATGAGCGGGAAAGGACGTATTGTATACCTCTTGCTATGGTCACTGTGAGAAGCCTGAAAGTAAATAAAAAGGACAATGAAAGAGATTTGAATTCTGTGATTACTTCTTCTTTCCCATAAATAGCAGTGTAGGAAACAAATGCACCATTTATTTTTAGCTTTATAACACAATTTTAATTTACTAATAGTATTCATGCAACCCACACACATTGTACAATTAGGATTTCTAACTCTGTCAATCATTGTCATTAGACTTTCCCATCTTCCACCATCTTGAATTATCAAAATATGGTCTGTGCCTCTAAACATGGAAGGCAGTTGCCTTAAGGAGACGGAGAAATGGATAAAAAGGGGGAGGATGCACATTTGCTTAAAGATATCTGTCACTAAATCTAAGGACTTTTTTGACCTCAAAAGCTTTCAGTGTCAGCCACCATCCTTCTGAGGTACATAAAATAGAAATGGATGTCAAATGTAATGGCTGTCTCCATGTAGCCTAACCAATTCGTAACCATCCCCAAAGAGAATGTGCTGCTCTTTACCGTATTCTTTAGATTTTTAACCTTTCTGGATTAGCATTTAGAGAAAAAAGTCTTTTACAATCAGACCTATCCATATTCTAGCCCTTTTGACTCCCTGACTTCCCTTTCAAAATCATCTTTAGCTTTCCATAATTAAGGGAGTTTTGCTTAGGAAAAACCACCGTACTAAAAGACTAGGAGCCACATAAAGTTTTTCTCAACTAACAACCTGCTGTGTGACCTCAGGCCAGCAATTTCCTTCTCTGTACTTCCTTTCTTTTTGCCAATAAAAACAACAAACAAACAAACAAATGCCTTGGAATAATGATCTTCATGGTTTCTTTTAACTCTGACATTTGAGGAATCTACAAAAGTGCTGTAAGATATTAGAAGAGTTCCATTTAAACACCTGGCTACTTTAGAAAGGCTTTGCATATATATTGTATTTCACTTGCTAAATCGCCGAATAAACCTGACATGGTGAGCCCCAGGAGGACAAGAGACCAAATTGCAAATGTCTGTTTGTGATGATGGAGGCCTTGTAATCTGAGCATTGATCCCAGAAAGCTGTTAGATGCTTCTCAGAGGAACGTAAGATTATAAAGTGATGTATTACCCATGAGAAGTCCTTTCCCATTTACATTTCATTTTCCTCTATGGTGTTTAACTTATTTTTTTATTATGTGCAGCCGTCATAAATATTTATACTGCAATGTATGATTGGTCAATAAAGAAAAATCAATACTGAGTTTTTGCTACCCAGGAAAGATTGTACTTTACCTGATTCTAATCAAGAATCATAAATAAATAGATAGATAAATAAATAAATACAAGATAGGCTAGAGGCACAAGTGGGAAAAAAATGTAAGAAAGGTACATATTATTTATTTTACATTTTTATGCCATGTGTATTTTATATTTACACAAACTGGTACCTGTACACAAAGGCCTTTGGTTTAAAATAGGATTCAATTCGTTAGTAGCCCTCAAGTTAGCCTGTCTTCCCACAAACACTGAGAGATACAGAAGATGATAAATTTTAAGGAATGTCAAAAGCTGACCATCACAGTTACCCTGCTGTGTTTGTGTTATTAACTATAAGGGGGAAAAAAAACCCATAAATGATACTAAAAGAAAAAAAAGAGGAAAGAAAAATAATTTTCTTACTTTTTATCATATAATATTTTGATGCTTGGAGTTATGGCTTGGATGTGAGTTGTCCCCTAAAACTCCTGTGTTTTACCTGGAATATATACAGATGCAATGATTAAAATGTGAGACCTGAGGGCTGGGGACATAGCTCAGTTGGTATAGTGCTTGCCTTGCATGCACAAGGTCCTGGGTTCAATCCCTGGCACCACAAAAAATAAAAATAAATTTAAAAAAAGTGAGACTTGAAACCTAATCAGTCCGTCCTACTTTGAATGGCAGATGGGTTATAGCTGTAGGAGGTGAGTCACTGGACATGCCCTGGGAAGAGTTATTCTTCCTGTGGTCCCTTCCTCTCCTTTTTCTTTCTGCTTCCTGTCCTCACCATGAACTGAGCAGCTTTCCTCCACTTGGCCTTCGCCCTTGATGTGCTGCCTTACCTTGGCCCCAAATCAATGGACTTGACTGTCTATGAACTGAGACCTCTGAAACCATGAGCCATAATAAACTTTTCCTTCTCTATGTTGTTCTTACTGGGTATTTTGATCGCAATGATGAAAAAACTGACTAAAATATTGGTCCCAGGTGAAAGGCCCCTCCTCTTACTTTAAAATATGAATAGGGAGACAAACAGAGGATAAAACCTGTACTGATAATTAAAACAAAGGTATATGAGACAGTCACTGAACGTCTGTTTAGATTGGTCAGATATTTTCTTAAGAATCCAATTTTTAAGCTGCAATCAGATGAGTGAGAAAATGACTATTATCCCATCAAGGAAGTAAGACACACAAACAATTTCAGCATAAGTTAAGAAGTGTGGGGCTTAGGTTGTGGCTCAGTGGTAGAGTGCTCAGCTAGCACACGTGAGGCACTGGGTTCAATCCTCAGCACCACATATAAATAAATAATGTTCATCTACAACTAAAGATATTAAAAAACAAACAAACAAACAAAAAACCCAAAGAAGTGTGACCAGTGCTCTTAAGCTCTTGCTAGACTCAATAAATGGCTTACTGACCAGTGGTATCAGCATTACACAGGAGATTCATAGAATGCAATATCTCAGGTCCCACCCCAGACCTACTGCATGTTAATATATTTTCCAAGTGATTTGATGGCACGTGACTTTTGGAGCAGCACTTCTCAGAAAAAAAGGAATTCAAGGGGAAGAGAAATCATACCCAGCATGTGGTGGGAAGGATGCACAGAGGGAGAAGCCTGAAGGCAGCCTGAAAAGAGAATGAAGATACATCCCTCCTTTGGTACCATTTCTTTTCAGCATTCTTCAGAGGTCTACAGCTACTTCACATAATGAGGATCATCAAGTTTGAAGGGGTATGTCTCACAAATCACATAGATATTTGAAAAGGATCACAAATTAACATTGGATTCTTTTTGTATGTTGACTTCTGAATGTGTGATCCTGGAAAAACACAATCCAAATGGATTGTTCTTTATGCTCTGAAATTTTCACATCAGAAAATTTGGGTGCAAAATATAAATGGGCATATATAAAATATGTGTATGTGTATGCGCGTATGTGTGCACGTGTGAGTGTATGCACTATAATGTAGAATAAATTGTGTAGGATTGAAAGCTGGACAAATCTCATTCCAATAATCTTAGTTCTCTCTCAGCTTCAGAGTTCTCATCTATAAAATGGGATTGATAAAACTTATTTAACAATGTTGAAAGTGATGAAGTAGTCACCCGCTCTCATATCTGGAGCTGTGTATATGTTCAACAAACATTATTTTACTTTTTATTTATTACAAGGAATATATTATCTGGATTCCCTATTCTATAAAAACAGCTATACATATTATCTCTATATCTAGGATATGTTTAAAATCATTTCACCACATATTATGAGACATAAGATTTCAAGAAATAACTAAGTGACTGGATTATAAGCTGATCTTACTATAGTGACAAAAATAGGTAATTATGTGAGATGATGAATATGTTAATTTCCTCCTTTATGGTAACCCTTTTATTATATAGGTATCTTATAACCTCTTGTTAGATACCATAGATATATATACATAATAAAATGTACTTTTTAATAGAGATATTGACATTATTATGATCAGAGTGCTAGACAGATTTTGTTTGCATAAATAATAAATACATAAAATTAATATGCACTGAGAAAATCAACAGATCTCTTGGGCTTTTCTTGTGGCTGTGGTACAATTCTGCTTGGGAAGGAAACAGAAGGAATAATGCTCTGTCAGTTCCTAAGTTAATTACTAGTCATCATCTTGGCTGTTTTATGAGAAAAAACATGTATTGTAATTGTCACATGTTCAAATGTAACTTTGCTAATGACCCATTAAGAAGATCTTTGTTAATTATGCAATTTGTCTAACAAATTAGGCTGATTTAAGACCCCAATATGCCTGTTACCTTCTCCTTAGAGTTTAAATTTTTCAGAATGTATGTAAAAATATGGATTTTAGTTTTCCATGATGGAAGTGTGGTATGGTTTAGATAGGAGGTGTCCTCCAAAAGCTCCTGTGGGAGATAATGCAAGAAGGTTTAGAGGTGAACTTATTGGGTTATATGGGTTATATATGGCTTTAA
>PVHX01008026.1:0-86487 GCA_004024805.1 Geosciurus inauris
AGCAAAGCTGAAGAGAGGTGGCAGCAGAGCCAGCGATGAGATGGGGATGGGTTAGAGAGCGTGGGGACCATACTGAGGGGCTGGAAAGAACAGCATTTGGAATGAGCGTAAAACTAGATGGATACGTTAAGACAGGGAGGGTGGTTGAGTGGAGCCGCTGAAGAGGGAAACGTTCCATGAAGGAGGAGCCACTAAAATAGGCGTTGTTGTTGGGTGCGGTGGAGCACACCTGTAATCCCAGTGGCTTGGGAAGCAGGAGAATCCCAAGTTCAAAGCCAGCCTCAGAAAACTTAGTGAGACCCTATCTCAAAATAAAAATTAAAAAGGACAGGGTTGTGGCTTAGTGGTAGAGCACCACTGGGTAAAATCTCCAGTAACAAAGAACAACTACAAACCAGATGGGCACTGCACAAAGCTATTTTTTTTGTTGTTGTTCTAGGGGTTGAACCCAGAGAGGCTTAACCACAGAGCCACATTCCCAGTCGTGTGTGTGTGTGTGTGTGTGTGTGTGTGTGTGTGTGTGTGTGTATTTACAGACAGGATATTGCCGAGTGGCTTAGGACCTCACTACTTTGCTGAAGCTGGTGTTGAACTCACAATCCTCCTGCCTCAACCTCCTGAGCCCTGGGATTACAAGTTTGCCCCAACATGCCCAGCTGTGTGAGGCAATACTTATGCCAATCACCTGCATTGAGATGAAATGCTACAGGCTGAGGCACAGGCCTCACTACACTGCCCACACTTCAGATATGGGCTACAAGCTCTGGGCTTCCCAGGCCACTCACACCAGTCCTACAACCATCCTCAAGTCCAGACTCATATGTCCCAGATCTAAAACTTAACAAGCCTGAAATTCAATTGTTATTCCTGTCTAAGCCTGTTCCTCCTCTAGCCTAATGGAACCACTCTGCAGCACTGGCCACAATCACCAAAGCAATAAGCAAGCCAGGCAACACATGTTCTACTTGTATATTTTATTGCAGGAAAGCCTCCAGCCTGCTTCAGGAGGTATCAGCAATAGCATGGCTTGGTTGTCCCCAATTCCTAGCTGGGAACGCTGAATTTCCTTTCTCCACATTAACACATTCCAGGAGAAGAGAAACACCTTTCTGAGAAGGGACAAATAGCTCACCTGGAAACTGACTTTTAATGTGCATCCTCTGGATTTACAAAAACTCACACCAGCACTATAACTGCTTCCTTTAGTATCATCACCTCTACAATAAGAGGATGATGGTCCCCATCACAGACTGTACCATCAGCAGGAAGCAGGGGCTCCGTGGAAGACACTTAATGCAGCTTTGTGCATACCACACTCATCAGTGACGTCTGCTCCTGGCTTATGACTTTCCAAATTAGGACAGCAAATAAAACACAAGTAAGTCAAAGATTTTCCTTCTCTACTGGCTCATCCCCATTCTTATTCCTCCCGTCAAAACAACAAAACAATCCTTTCCTGACCTCATCTCCCTCTACAGCTTCTTGCAAATTCCTTTTCCCATTGGGTCAACATTTGTTTTAAAATTATGAATATATCAAATCCAATTCTACCACTCTCTCTTAAACCCCTCCAGACCCAGCTAAACAAATTTTGAGGAGCCACAGGACCTCCTAGGACTGAATCCCATGGCCACTTCTGTCCTTGGACTTGACTATGAACAGCATTTGGTACAGTTCCTCCTCCAAACCCCCAAAACTTTTCATTTCCTTAGCCACTGAAACTTCACGCCCCTGGTTCTCACTCTGGTCTCGCCACCAGCCCCTCCCAGGCCTTCCTTCTGTAGCAGACTTTGCACATGGGGAAGTCCTGGCCTCATCCCCTTGTCCACCTCCCAACACAGCTCTCCATGCTGACTTCCAGCACAGGCTGTCCACTGAAGTCCCAACACAGCCCTGCCCTCTGGCTGTCTCTGCTTTACCTCATGCTAACAGAGCCAATTCAAAATGGCTAAAACGTAATTCTGGCCTTTTCTTAAATCTGATTTTCCCACCATCTCCCACTCCCAATTAATGGCAACCTAGTTTTCCTGGTCACTCAGGGAGGCTCTGAAGAGCTTTCCGCAGGGGCTGGGATTGTAGCTCGGTGGTAGAGCGCTTGCCTTGCATGCGTGAGGCACTGGGTTCGATCCTCAGCACCACATAAAAAAAAATGAATAAATAAAGATGTTGTGTCCATCTACAACTAAAAAATATATATATATATATAAAAAAAAGAGCTTTCCGCATGGGGACAGCATGATCAAACTATGGTTTTAAGAGAAATACTCAAGGCAGAAAATGCATGTGTGCCAGTGAAGGAAAGAAGTAGCAGCAGAGAAAGGGAGTTTCTGCAAGAATCCAAAGAAACCAAAACCAAAACCAACCCCCAAAACTTGATAATGGTAACAAGGAGAGAGTAAGGGGAAAAGAAAAAAATAACTTTGAATATAGCACTAGCAGACTAGAACAGCTGCCTGTGGCAACGGCGAATGGAGACGTTTAATAGGATCCCACTTCCCTGGACAGGCTCACAGGCTGCACAAGGCATCAATGATCAAATAGGACAGGAGCAGAAGGCACAGGCGGGCCAACGAAAATGATTTGGGATCTATCGTGTCTATTAGCTTGAGGTGTCCTCTGTACATACCCCATGGAGAGGCTCAGGAGGTGGCTGGACAGGCATCTGATCCCCTCGGGATCACCAACATGGACTGGTGGTTAAAGCACAGGACAGTGAGATCAGACAGGAGTGAGGAGGGTCATGAGCTAAAGGCAGAACAACATGAACAAGGCTGGAGAACTCCTCAGATTCAGGAAGAGGGCAACCAGAGAAATGGGACAGAATGACAGAGGAGACTACAGAGTGGCCCAAGACAAAGGTGGGCAACAGCCACAGGGTGTGTGTTAGAAATACCCACGTGTACCTTGGGTCACTGGCAACCTTTATCAGAACAGGATCAGGGAAGTGGCAGGGACAGAATGGAGACTGTGGGCGGCAGGATAACACGGGAATGGGAAATAAGGGCACCTCTGTAGGGATTCTGCTGCACTGCCTGCTGCGCAACCCAGATCAACCAGCAGAGAGAACTGCTCAGACTCCCTTAAGGGAGCAGCCATTCCTCCAGTGGATCAGGCCTCATCCCTGCACAGAGCAATAAAAACCATGTTTTAGTCACCAGAAAGATCATGTGTGCTGGGTCCTTCCTGGGCACTATGCTGTCCACCCAGAGGACAGACAAGTAAGTTATTGGAGGCAGTGGCTTAAGGGTTGTTATTTGGGAAGGCTGTTCCCAACCACATCAAAGAAATATTTAAAATCCACAAGCAAAGGAACATCCCACTTATGATCAATGTAAGTCAAGGAATGTATGATATTTGTAGTTATTTGCTATGAATGCCAAAAATAGGAGACACACATGCACTCTGGTTTTAAGGATGCATTAAGGATCATGCTATCTACACATATGAACAGGACAAAATCCCTGGGTGCTGATCACTACACTGTTTTAGCTGACCATATTTTTAACTATTTCTATTTTCCCATTTTCAGGTCTGAACACTTATTTGCCTCCTAAAGAATACTGGAAGCAAAAGTAACAAAAACACATGAATAGAAAAACTCACCAGGGATTCACTCATTTTCTGCTGCTCTTGGGAAACATGGAGGATGGTGGGAGCAGGAGCAGATCAGGGGGTGGGACAGGCAAGCAGGGTGGTGATGAGTGGTCTGCCTGCCATGGCAGGGACTGCCTGCATGGAAACCTCCCCAGAAAGTTCCCAGGACACCTCATGGGAGACTGTCCCTTTAGACCTTCCCCACCTACATGTTTGTAGTGGTGAATGAGTGGGTGAGTCTCATGGTGAAGGAACTTCAAATCCAGATGAAAACATCAGCCATCATTTAAATGTCAGCTAAAAAGAGAATTCTGCTCTACAGCACTTATCTGTTTTCTTTTTTATATACATATATTTTTAGTTGTCAATGGACCTTTGTTTTATTTATTTATATGAGGTGCTGAGAATTGAAGCCAGTGCCTCACACATGCTAGGCAAGCGCTCTCCCACTGAGCCACACCCCAGCCCCTCATCTGTTTTCTTACTGACTCTTTTTAACTACTTAAGACAGTACTTTTTAATACTGTCAGCATGGCTGGACTTTGTAGAAACTTGAGTGGCGCTGCTCAAAGGGGTATTTTATTAAGAAACTTAAGGTAATACAGTGGAGGGCACGCTGGCCTGGAAGGGTCCACAAACCAACAGGAGACCTTGATGAGACCACCGCCCATGTCAGGCCCTATGTCTTCCTCCATCAAATGAGGAAGTAAGAGACCTGTCCTCATTGCACTGCGTGATTCTGCAAGGACAGATCTAAGAGGGAATCCGTCAAAGAATTGAGGTGCTGATGAAGATAGACAGACACCTGGAGGCACTGGAGCGCCCAGAGGAGGAGGGTGTGGACACCGGCAGAAGCGGCAGCAGAGGCCAGTGACCGCTGCCCCCTACGCGACCATCCATCTCTCCTGAAGCTACTGAACCCTCCACTGCCTCACGGAATAATGTCCTGCCACGAGGTTCCTGCACCCAAGCCCCGCTCACCCCAGCAAGCAAACTCTCCTGAGGCTGCCCTGCAGCTTCTGGGGGTGACTAAGTGGCTCCCGCGCGCCTTTGCTCCTTAGGGAAAGTGGAAACGTCTCCGCCTCATCCAGTGGTTCAGAGGCGCTTTGTGGGATCCCTGGCCGCCGCGAACCACGCGCTCAGTTTCGTGTTTGTCTCTAGTCCCTTTCCGCCCTCAGTGGCGGGCTGCGCGGTTGGTCCCTTTTGCTCAGAGCCTCGGGTTGCGACCCAGGTTCCGACAAACGGAAGGGAAGTAGAGAATGTGCCCTATTCCCTTAACTAGGTTGCTAGCAGACGTTCCCCCCAAAGGCTAGGCTACATCAGATGCCCAGCGAGACTTCCCAAGGAAGGGAAGGAAGACTGAAACCGGAGCTTTTCCAGATCGCACAACGAATGCGCTTCAACTGCAAAAAGACAGCACACGCAAACCGGAAAGGAACACCTGTGACCTGGCCTCTGCGAGGTCACGTTTAGAGTAAGCTCAAGAAACTGAGCTTGTCAACCTCAGTGACCGATTGTTTCTCCTCCTTTCTTTACAATTCTAGTACTCCAGGGAAAGCAGCTCAGTTTGCCAGCCTAAGTACCAAAGACCATCAGGTGCGTGGACAGAATTCTTACCACCGCAAAGGCGCGAGATGCTGGAAATTCAGACACTTAGCTCTTCTGTTGTAGTGATCAGTGGCTCTGTAAGAATGCAGAGGAGGAGAACCAGAAGGTTTCTGTTTAATGCATCTTGCCTTATCTTTTTTTAATTACTTTGTACAAAGATTTCTTTAAAGAAACTTAATGCTGTATTTGAAAGCAAAAATAACCTAAACAGGGGCTGACTTCAAGGGACCAGAGATACTTTATTAAGCCACCCAGAGGCACATTCTCAGGAGGAAAATGGCAACTGGTTACAATAGGGGTCTGGTTTTTTATAGAGGTGTTTTTTGGGTTTGTTTTTTTTTTTTGGTTTGTTTGTTTTGTTTTTTTGTTTTTTGTTTTTTTTGGCACCAGAGATTAAACTTGGGCACTCGACTGACCACTGAGCCTCATCCTAGCCCTATTTTGTGTTTTATGTAGAGACAGGGTCTCACTAAGTGGCTTAGTAACTTGCTGTTGCTGAGGCTGGCTTTGAACTCATGATTCTCCTGTCTCAGCCTCCCAAAGTGCTAGGATTACAGGCTTGCACCACCGCGTCCGGCTTTTTTATAGAGTTTGAGTGAGACTTAATCATACACATTTAATCATAGCAGAATATGTCGGTTGGGCAGTCATGGAAATAATTGTAGAAAGGGAAACTGAGAAAGTTCAGAGTCCACTGTTGCTGGGAAATGGTGAAAGTCCAGAGCCCATTATTTTCCTTCTCTCCTGGGACCTATTATTTTCCTTTTCTCCCTGGGGGTTGTTGTTCCCCTTTTCTCTCTGGGGGTGGTTGTTCCCCTTTTCTCTCTGGGGGTGGTTGTTCCCCTTTTCTCCCTGGGGGTTGTTGTTCCCCTTTTCTCCTGGGGGTTGTTGTTCCCCTTTATTCCCTGGTGGTTGTTGTTTTCCATATCTTTCAGTATTAATGAATTCAGTGTGCAGTTTAATTGGGACAGTTTCAAAAGTGATGATTTTATGAGGAGTAACTGCAAACTTTTTTTATTTTAAAAACTTCTTTGAAGGTTAAGTGTGTCTACATTGAAATCACTCCTTGGCAGTTGATGAATTATCTATTCTAACATCTATCAAACTTGCATTCCACTATATTTAGTTTTTGCCCCAAAATGAGTCATATTTGTTTGAAATCTGAAACACCATGTTGAACTTTGTATATCTGTCCAAACATTCCTGCCAGCTGTGGAAATCCTTCCATGGACATCACAACACTACATTTAAGGTTCGTGATGGTGACTTGCAAGTCCTTCAGAATCAAAATGTTAAGGATCTGAATGTAGTTGGGTTTTAAACTAAGAGTTGCCAAAGGTGCCTGCTCTCCTCCCCTAAGACCAATAGTCTCAGTTTGAGACTATCCCAAGAGTGCTGAAGAACTCACTGGCAGGAGCTCTGAACTGCTTGCCATCCCAGTGTGACAGGAGGAACTGTAATGATTACTTTGGATATGAGACCATACTCCTCTGAAGAACAGAACACCACTTATCTATCACTTTCATTTGCAGTTCCCAGAAGATTGCTACAACCATGTCCATGCTCAGATTCAAATGGTTTTTCCTATCACTATTGGGTGGTAAAATGATGTATGATTTTTTTAATTGACAGCATTGATTACCATTTCTTGTAATTCTTTTTACTGAGCTCTTGCATGACTCATGTTATCATCCTAAATAAACACTTTAGTAAACACAGAATTGTCTTTTTTATGAATAAACTTTTGAACATTCTATGTTGCTATGATTTGTTTTTCATTTGATAGCAAAAGCTCATTAGGGCTGCAAACATTTAACTTTTTGTGGGAAACTCTCTATTTTGTGGAAATACTAGAACTCTTCCTCCTCATTTTGTCATTATGTTGATTCATGACACTTCTTTGATTTATGCAGAAGTATATGACTTTGATTTTATGTGATCCACCATCAATGTGAAAGTGTTGAATACCAACAGTGCTTACTGTAAAGCCAAATGACCAGAAGGAAGTAAAACAGGACCAGAACAGGCTTTATTTTGGGAAGAACACTCCCAGGCCACCCCCCAGTCACCAGGCTTGAGTGAGCAGAATGGCGCTGAGGCCTCATGGCATACAGAATTTAAAGGGTTCCCCCGTCCGGAAAAGGAAGACTTAAGGCAGGAAGGGAAGGGCCTGGGGCAGGAAGAGGTGTTGATCTAGAGTCCAGTGTCCTCTGAGATTGGTTAGGGGAGGCTGGTGAGGTCAGAGTCCTTCTGGGATGAGCCGGGGGGTCATGGCGATTTTCATGTCGAATGTTCAGTGTCCCTCCATATCGGCGGCTGGGGGCGGCCATGTTGGTGTGTTCAGTGCATGCGTGCTGCATTCGGCATATGCGACCAGTTGTGGCCATGTTGGTGCGTTCTGTGCATGCGCGCTGCTCGCCGCTTTGCGGCAGTGGCGGTGGTGGTGGCTGCTTTTCCGTGTCTGCCTCTAACCTAACATCCCGGCCTTTTTGATGATATAGGACAGCAGATTCGGTCTGGCTGCTTCGTGCGGGATCGGGGGCATCAAGAGGGGGAGATGGCTCCGGTGTTGGTCAGGCAGGGGGGCAGACGCAGGGGTGGAAGCATCTGGTTGTCAGTCATGCCGCTTGAATGCAGAGACGCCACCATGGGGTATGGCCTAGAAGCTTGGCTGCTGTTGGCGTGGTAAGTATGACTGTATGGGGTCCCGTCCAGCAGGGCTCCAACGATTGAGGATGCAGCTCTCGAAGTAAGACTGTGTCACCTGGTTGAAGAGGGTCTGAGTCGGTCTGCAGATGTGCTGGGTTTGAGGCTGTAGATGGCACAGGAAGGCAGCGGTCTGCGTGTTCCCTTAGAAGCTTATGTAAGAGGGTGAGATATGGCAGGTAGGACACAAGGGGAGGGGGGTTGGTTGGGAAATTTTGGTTGATTAGGAAAGGGCATCCATAGAGCAACTCAAAAGGGCTAAGGCCAGAGGGGGATCTAGGGGTTGCCGTAATCCGAGTGAGGACCAATGGCAGGAGATTGGGCCAGGAGAGCCTGAGTTCAATGGCAAGTTTAGTGAGGTGATCCTTGAGGATGCCATGGGCCCTTTCGACCTTACCCAAGGATTGGAGTTGGTAGGGGATGTGGAGTTTCCAAGTGATGTTGAGGTCTCTGGAGACTAGTTGAACAACCTAGGCATATGAGTGAAGTCAATCTGCCAGTCTTCACCCAGTTGGTGACCTCTCATCTGGTATGTGGGGAGTTTGGGTTTGATGCCTCCTTGTGGGGACACAGTAGAGCAGATGGAACAAGCAGAGTGGACCTGCTGGAGAGTAGTTCTCATTCCTGGGAAGTAGAAGAGAGGTTGTAAAAACTGAAAAAGGGTTTGGGGCCAATATGAAGAGAGTTATGAATGTCTGTCAATAAACCATAAGCTTGCTGTTTGGGGAGGGCAATCCGATCCCCCAGGAAGATCCAGCCATCTCCCCCGAGATGACCACCTTGGGTTATCAGGTCCTGTTATTTCTGTGGGGTATAATTGGGTTTAGTAGCGGAAATAGGATAGGTGCTGAAATAGGACAGAAATAGGATAGGTGCTGTCGAGGATTTGGCTGTTAATCCTCGTGCTATAGAGTCTGCCTTGTTGTTGCCCATAGCTATGGGGTCAGAGGAATTCTGATGTCCTCTGCAGTGTATGATAGCCACTCATGAGGGCAGTTGTAGCGCCTCTAAGAGTTTGGAAATTAGAGAGGCATTGATCACTGGTGACCCTTTTGTGGTCAAGATTCCACGCTCCTTCCAAATAGCTGCATGAGAATGAGCAATTAGGAAAGCATATTTGGAGTCTATGTAAATGTTAACTTGCTTATCTTTGGATAGGGTGAGAGCTCTGATGAGTGCAAAAAGTTCAGCCTTTTGTGAGGCGGTTCCTTCAGGAAGGCAGCTGGTTTCTAAGATGGAGGCAGCGGTGACTACTGCATATGCGGCTCTGCGGCATCCATCATGACCCATCGTGGAACTGCCATCCACAAAAAGGGTTAAGTCAGGTGTGGAAAGTGGATAGTCAAAGAGGTCCTTACGAGGCAATCGCAGGGCCTCCAACATCTGCAGACAGGAATGATTAGCATCCGAAGGGGGAGAGGATAGAGGGAGGAGTGTGGCAGGATTGAGAGAGGAAGAATGACAAAGGGTAATGTTGGGGTTCTCTATAAAGAAAAGGTGAAATTCTTGAATTTTCGAAGGGCTTAGAAGTGGGAGAGCTTTGTGACTTAAGAGGTCCTGTAGCCTATGGGTAGAAAATACAGTTACTGGTTGGAGCAAGGTAAGCTTGAGGGCTTCCTTAGTAAGCTCTGCTGCTGCTGCCAGTGCCCGGAGGCATGGCAGCCATCCACAAGCTGTAGCATCCAGCTGCTTAGAGGGGTATGCCACTGGCTTGTAGGAAGGTTCAATCGGTTGGGTGGGGAGGCCAGTGGCAATACCCTGCCTTTCATCTGTAAAAAGGTGGAAAGGATGATTAGGGTTAGGGAGAGAGAGTGGGAGAGGATATGAGGGCATCCCTGAGCTTATAAAAGGCATTGGCTATTGAGGTAGGAGAAGTGAGAGGCCCATGAGGGGTCTCCTTAGCTGCCTGGTATAAGGGCTTAGCCAAAAGCGCAAAGTTGGGGACCCAATGCCTGAAAAAGCCGGCCAGACCCAGGAAGGAATGGATGTAGTCCGCTGTTTCAGGCGGCTGTAGGTCCCGGAGAGCTTGAATTGTCAGTCGTCAGACCTTTAGAGGTTGGAGTGAGGAGTATACCTAAGTAGGTGACTGAGGCAGCAGTGAGTTGGGCCTTAGTTGGAGAGACTCGATAGCCCTGTGACCCCAGGAAATTGAGAAGCTTAGCAGTGTGTGCCTGGGAAGTCTCAGGGGATGGGCTGCACAGGAGAAGGTCATCCACATACTGAAGAAGGGTGCTATCCCCCAAGTCACAAGTTAAATCTTGTGCCAAAGCTTGCCCAAAGAGGTGGGGACTGTCTCTGAAGCCTTGAGGTAGAACTGTCCATGTCAGCCATTGGGACCTTAAAGAGGTAGGGTTCTCCCATGTGAAGGCAAAGAGGTAATAAGAGTCAGGGTGAAGGGGCACTGTAAAGAAGGCATTGTTAAGATCTAGGACAGTAAAGTGGGTGGTTGAAGGGGGGATATGAGAGAGGAGAGTATAAGGGTTGGGAACCACTGGGTGGATGGGAATAACTGCGTCATTAATTAGGCGGAGGTCCTGAACCAAGCGATAGGCTCCTAAGGACTTGTGTACTGGCAATATGGGAGTGTTGCATGGAGAGCCAGTAGGGATAAGGAGTCCCTGGGCAAGTAGTCTGTCTATGATGGGTTTAAGTCCCTCCCTGTAGGTTTTGGAGATGGGAAATTGGAGATGTGAAGGATATTTAGTGTGCGGCTTTAACTGAATACGGGCTGGCTTGTGGTAGGAGGCTATGACTGGCTTGGAGGTATCCCAGACTTTGGGATTCACTAGGTCTGGGGGTAATGGTGTAGTGGGTGCTATTAGGTCATTAGAAAGTGTACAGATTAGAGGTAAGAGAAACTGGGCGGTGGCATTTTGGGGATGCAATTGGAGAGTGGCCCCTAATAATTGGAGAATGTCTCTGCCTAGGAGAGGAATTGGACAGGATGGAATGACCAGAAAGGAGTGTGTAAAAGGGTGTCCCTCCAGGGCACAGGCCAGACTAGCAGTTTGATTTGGGGAGGAGGGTTGGCCATCAATCCCCATAACCGAGACCTGGGAAGGAAACAAAGGCCCAGAGTGGGCAGGCAAAACATAATAGGTAGCTCCTATGTCCACAAGAAAAGTTATGGACTTACCCACTACCTGGAGCGTTACCCTGGGCTCAGCAAGGGTGATGGGGGTCCCCGAGTCTGGGCTGCTTCGGTCCTCTGTGAACCCCAAGAGTTCAGGAGAGAGCACTGCCTGGTTGGTCACACCCCCACGTAGAGGTGCCGAGGAAGGGCCAGCCATGGGGCAGTCACATTTCCAATGTTCTGTCTGCTAATAGGTAGGGCACAGCCCAGGAGGGGGCCATGAGTCTGGGCACTGGTGGGCCCAGTGACCCTCACGTCCGCATTTGAAGCAAGGCCCTGGCAGAGAGGATTGGGGATTCCCCCTTAAAGCTCTTGTTGGAGCTGTAGGCCTCAGGGCTGCTGCCAAGGTTTGGGTTTGGAGTGTTACCTTTTTCTGTAATTGGGCCTGTCTGGCTAATTCAGCTGACTCCTCTCAGGCATTATAGACTTTAAAGGCCATTTTTACCAGGTCCTGGATAGGGGTTTGTGGGCCATCCTCAGCTCATTTGAGCTTTTTTCTAATGTCGTGGGCCAATTCGGTGACGAAATGGGTCGCTAGCACTGTAGCCCCAGAGGGAGACTCAGGATCCAGCTTAGTATATTTGGTAAGAGCCTCTGTAAGGCGGTTGAGAAATAGAGCTGGATTCTCATCGGGATTTTGGGTGATTTCTCTGAGCTTATCAAAATTAACCACTTTATTAGACACTGCCTGCATGCCTGCTATTAGATATTGGATCATGTGGGCACAGTGACGGCACCCCTGCTGGCCATCTTGGTAGTTCCAGTTGGGTTCAGTTAGGGGAATAGCAGCTTCACCTGTAGGAAGAGTTATGTCTGTTAAATGAACTTGATCAGCATGGTCCCGAGCAGCCTGCTGGATCCAAGAGCATTCATCAGGGGTAAGAGTGGCAGAGAGAATAACATAGACATCATGCCAGGTAAGATTGTAAGTCTGAGAGAGAGAGCAGAATCCCTTAATGTAAGTAGAACAGTCAGCAGAGAAGGACCCAAGGCGCTCTTGAATCTGGGAGAGGTCCTGAAGTGAAAATGGAGCATGAACTTGAATAATTCCCTCAGCGCCTGCCACTTCCCTGAGGGGACAGAGAAGCTTAGGATCAGCTGGCAAGGGAGCCTGGTGGAACGGGTGTGGGCTCTAACAGGGGAAGAGAGGAGTGGGTGAGTGAAGGGATCCATTGAAGGGGGTGGGTTCCCAGGAGGAGGGGCAGGAGCTGTGGCTATAGGAGGAGGGGCAGGAGCTGTGGCTACAGGAGGAGGGGGATGGCGGACAGGTGAGGCTGAGAGCAGCTCAGGTGGATCAGTGAAAGAGGAAGATAGGTAAAAACACTGGGAAGGGGGTGTGGGATTTTCTCTAGCAAGGATAACTTGAAGGACAGAACAGGTGGAATAAAGGTTGGGGCGAGAGCGTACTTCCCAAAAAGCCTGAACATAAGGAGCCTCTGTCCATCTCCTTGTCCGGTGACAAAAATTAGCCAAATCAGTGAGGATTTGAAAATCAAAAGTTCCCTCTGGAGGCCATTTTGATCCATTGTCTAAGCCATACTGAGGCCATTCTACAGTGGAAAGGAGGATCAGATGCTCACGGCGTAGGTCCTCAGCAAATCCTAGCTTCTCAAAATTGCAATACAGACAGCCCAAAGGAGTTTTGGGGTCTGGAGAAGAGTTGGTGTTTTCCATGACCTCTCAGCATTCGCAGAAGTGGGCGGGAACAGAAAAGGCATCCCTAAATCCATTCTGGTCCACCGGAAAACAGGGGGCCAAGCGAGGGGTTCAAGCATCCTTGGAAACTCCTCGGGGTCCAAACGGGATCGGGTGGCTTCTTGTGTAAGAGACTGGAGACGTCTCTCCAATCCGAGTGGCCTCGAGCAGAGACCTATGCACACGTGCGACTTACGAGTAGGCCTCTGGTGCGGACGAGAACTAAGCTGAGGAGTCAGGGGAGACGGGTTGAGGAAATGTATCTCACCTTTGTCGATCTGAAGGGCAGAGACGGACAGCAGCTCCCATTCTGGTTTGGAGAGTTTGCCTCCACCCCAGTACAGGGGGAGGTTCAAAAACTCTCCTGGGTCTAGGCATCAATTTGTAAAGCCAAATGACCAGAAGGAAGTAAAACAGGACCAGAACAGGCTTTATTTTGGGAAGAACACTCCCGGGCCACCCCTCGGCCCCCAGGCTTGAGCGGGCAGAATGGCGCTGAGGCCTTGTGGCATACAGAATTTAAAGGGTCCCCCTGTCCGGAAAAGGAAGACTTAAGGCAGGAAGGGAAGGGCCTGGGGCAGGAAGAGGTGTTGATCTAGAGTCCAGTGTCCTCTGAGATTGGTTAGGGGAGGCTGGTGAGGTCAGAGTCCTTCTGGGATGAGCCAGGGGGTCATGGTGATTGTCATGTCAAATGTTTAGTGTCCCTCCATATCGGCGGCTGGGGGTGGCCATGTTGGCGTGTTCGGCGCATGCGACTGGTTGCACCTATGTTGGTGCATTCTGTGTATGCGCGCTGCTGGGCGCTTTGCAGCGGTGGCGGCAGCGGCTGCTGCTCCGTGTCTGCCTCTAACCTAACACCACAAGGAGGATATAGTATTTTTGCTTCCTGCCTTAAAATGTCTTGCAGAGGAAGGAAGCTGGATGAGTTGTATGTTTATTTAGTGTAGGTCGTAACATCTTTCTAAACTGGAAGTATAGTTCATACTTTAACCCTCATTTTATTTTCCCCTATTGCTTCATGTTTTTGGTTTAGTGGGTGTGGTCTGTTTTCATCCTCCTTGGACGATTCAGAGTGTGCAGGAAGGGTGAAAATTCCAGTGGCAGTAAGTCAAGGCAACCTCTTGCTGCCCAGTCTGGGGGAAGGAGGCTGATACCTGTCTTCATGCATGTAAATCACACAAGCTGGGGTCAGATCACTGCAGAGCACCGTGCACAGAACAAGATCGGGAACCTCAGCATGTCAAAGCCTCCTGTAGTCATTATTCCCAAGTAAAAATAAAATTGGCTAAGATGTCGCCATTCTTTTTTTATGGTCAATTAGGATGACATCTTATCAAGGGTGCCTGAGCTGGAATGCAGGTCTGGGCTTCAGCAGGGACTTTTGTTGTTTTCCCCTCTAGTGGTCAGATGTGGAATTTTCAGGGAACCTGAACACTTGCCTAGAAAGGGCCCACCCACCTACCTGGGTTAACCTTTACAGTGTAGGGATACTTTATAGTATTGAGGATCAAACTCCTGCTATTCCACTTAGCTACATCCCAGCCCTTTTTTTTGTACTGGGGGTTGAACCCAGGGGTGCTTAACCATTGAGTCACATCCCCAGCCCTATTTTTTTATTTTGAGATAGGGTCTCACTAAATTGCTTAGGACCTAAATTGCAGAGGCTAGCCTCAAACTTGCTATCCTCCTGCCTCAGCCTCCCAAGCTGCTGGGATTATGGGCATGTGCCACCAGGCCCAGCTTCCCCCAGCCTTTTTAAAAGAAGTTTTTATTTTGAGAGTGTCTCACTAAGTTTCTGAGGCTGATCTCAAACTTGAGATCCTCCTGCTTCAGCCTCCTTCATCACTAGTATTACAAGTGTACACAATCTTGCCCAGCTACAGTGAGGAATCTTGCATAGGTTCTTTAGGTGTTTCTCCTTCAGGTTTGAAGTAAGGCCTGCTTTTATACCTGCAATTTAAAAGCAAGTTGCAACACAGCACTAATCCTTTTAAATGGAAGCAAGGATAATTTTTTTTTAGTTGTTGATGAACACAATGTCTTTATTTTATTGCTTTGTATGTGGTGCTGAGGATCGAACCCAGGGCCTCACGCATGCAAGGCAAGCACTCTACCGCTGAGCCACAATCCCAGCCCCGCAAGGATAATTTTTAATAAAACTGTTAAGTCAGCTTTTGGTTGCTGTCACCAAAATCCCTGACAAGCATAACTTGGAGGAGGAAAACTTTCGATCTCATGGTTACAGAGATCTCAGTCCATAGTCTCCCAACTCCATTACTCTGAGGCCCAGGTGATACAGAATATCATGGTGGTACAGAGTGGTTTTCAGTTCATGGCAGCCAGAAGGCAGAGTGAGCAAGGTGCTAGGGACAAAATATAAACCCCAAAGGCAGGTCACCCCTAGTGACCTACTTCCTCCAGTCATGCCCCACTTGCCTACAGTACAGCAGTCCTTTCAAATGATTAATTCATCAAATGGCTTAACCCACTGATTAGGTTACAGCTCTCAATCTAATTGCTTCACCTGTGAACACTGTTACATTGTCTCATGAGCTTTGGGTGGTACACTTCATATTCAAGCCGTAACAAATACTAAAATACACACTCCAAACTTCTGTTCTTCCTTCACCTCTGGTACTTAAAAGGTGCGAGTCTTTAGTCAACCAACACTATACTTGATTCTGCTGCCAAAATACCATGAAAAGATCAAACCTATTTACTCATCTAACAAAGTTTCTATGACAATAAATGGGTTTGTCATAAGGAAATCGGTGTGTCCTAAAACTAAAAAAGTGATTTTTTACTTCACGATCTGATAATTCAAAATTTCAGGACTTTAAAGAATTCTCAGAAAAACAACTATCTAAATTCCTGAACAATCACCTGGGAAAAACAGTAAACAAGAGTGGCAAATACTAAATGAAAGGATATTCACTTCATCTGAATCATAGGAGTTACTCGAATTAAGGAAAATCAAATCCCATAGGGAGAAATGGAGGGAGATATGAATCAGTTTGGAAAAAATCAAAGATTTAAGGTAAGTTTCTCCAAGTTAATATTCAGGATGAAATGCCACATCTCTTAAAACGACTGCTTCCTGCAACTTGCAAACGGTTAAGTTAAAACCTCAAAGAATAAGCAGAGAAGACTATAAAAAGATCTATATTTTTTCAAAAGTCAGGATGAGACAAAAATGATAGGAGATGACTGAGACAAAAATGATAGGAGATGCCTGGTAGCACGGGGCGCTGTGGGGCACACCTGTAATCCCAGCAGCTCTGGAGGCTGTCAGGAGAAGCGCGAGTTCAAAGCCAGCCTCTGCAACTCAGCGAGACCCTGTCTCAAAATGAAATATAACAAGGGCTGGAATGTGGTTCAGTGGTTAAGCGCCCCTGGGTTCAACCCCTGGTACCAAAAAATAATAATAAAGATGCCTGGCCAACTTCTATGTAAAACGTTTTCATCACTAAAAAAGAAGCATGATGGTCCTTTACCTTCCCAGGAGCTATACTTTGATCTGGATAGTTCATTTTAGAAATAAGGTTTCGTATTATTTTAAAAAGTAACACACCTAAAACCTGGCACTGGCCTCCGGGTCAGCGAGCCTGCGCAGGAGCAGACGGCCGCGGGGCGACGTGGGAGTCTATGCGCATGCGCCTTGGCGCTGAGCGAGCGTGCGCGGGGCCCCGCCCTCGCGAGCGCATGCGCGTAGTCGCGGGTCGATTCACCCGCGGAGTCCAGAAGGCTTGGAGCTGCGCTGTGCGCGGTGGGGCCTGCGCCATGCCCGGCATGGTGCTTTTCGGGCGGCGTTGGGCCATCGCCAGTGACGATTTGGTTTTTCCCGGGTTCTTCGAGCTGTTCCTGCGAGTGCTGTGGTAAGGGCAGCTGCTCTGCGGGCGACTGAACCGCGCCGAGGAGGGGCGGGGGGCGCACTGTCCCTTGAGACAGTGACAAAAGTCACCAGCCTGCCGGCCGCTGAGGCGGTCACATCGCTGGCCTTGCATTCCCTTGTCTAGGGCTCACCTCCGCGGAGGAGGTAGGTGGTGTTGCTGTCCGCATTTTACAGATAGTAAACCGCGGCCCGGAGAGGGGAGGCGGTGTCCGGCGTCACATCCGCGGCCCGGCGGTCGGCGCTACAGGGCAGGAGCACCGCCCGCTTGCAGCGCTGAGACCTGGCACACGGGCGCGGGGCCGCCGTTGCAGACCAAATACCGTGGCCTCGAGCTCTCCTTCCTCCAGCCAGGTGCACTTGCACCGTTCCGTCACTCCACGTGGGAGAGCAAAGCTCCTGCCCTGCAAGACGAAAGTTGGAAAATAATGCCCGTCGTTGCCATTCTTGAGCCAGTGGTGGCAGAATGTCTCGAGAAGCAAGAAAGACTCCGCGTGTGTTATCTTTCGGAGTGTGGAACCAATGGGAAGCGGCACTGGCGCATGAAGTCACTTTGCAAAGGGTGTGGGCAAGGAATAATATCGTTCTGAAACAGTAGATTCTCAAGGGGAAAGGAATTTGAAAACAAGAAATATTACGAGCTGCTTCCCAGGAACTTTCTAGTTTTCAGGGCCAGGTTTTTCTGAGATTTCCTTGTTATTTCTAGACATGAAGGCCTGATATCACAATACTGAAGAAAGCAAATTTATCTAGTCTGGTCCCCCCGCCCCCCACCTTTTTTTCCATTCAGGTGGTCCTGGGGCTCAAACTCAGGGCCTCACACAAAGCACTGTACCACTGAGGTCGATCCCCAGCCCCCAAGTTCCACTTCTTAAAGGTCTGGGCTTGAATCTTTTAATAGGGCAATCTTGCCAAGTGGTGCACAGCCTTATGCTAAAATACCTCTAGGGATGGGCCAGGGTCGTTATTACTTTGTGGTGTTCAGTGCTGTCTTTCATCGTTCTGCACTGAATTACAAAATTGTAGTTACAAGGCCACAGGACTTCTCCTTTCCAGTTTTATCAGTGCTCACCGTGAACATCTTTGCATTTCTGTTCACTTCCTTCCACCTTGGTTTCGAATTACACACTGCAAATTACAGTGTGTTTGTTAATTTGTTAAGCCACAGATGTACAAATTCTTATTAGTAATTTAGCAAACACATAGTTTTTAGTTTACCAGTTGCATATTTCTGAGTCATGATGGGCAGTCCTCCAGCAGCTCACATTACATTTATTTATTTGTGACTTTAAGTGGATTATAGCAGGTATACAATAAGAACAATGATATAAGCGTGGAAAGTGTAGGAAGCCATGCTCTTTAATTGACTTAGTAGATATTTTATTGATGAAAATTATATTCCACAATCAACTTAACCTTGTTTTGAAATATATTGACTCTCTTTACTTCTTTGAATTATGTTTTACAAAGCAGCTCACTGGGTTCCATTTCTGTCCCTCTCTTTTTTTGGACAGGTGGATTGGCATTCTGACTTTGTATGTCATGCACAGAGGGAAGCTGGACTGTGCTGGTGGAGTTCTGCTCAGCAGTTACTTGATTGTCCTCATGGTCCTCCTGGCAGTTGTTATATGTACTGTGTCAGCCATCGTGTGTGTCAGCATGAAAGGTAGGATAATTTCCTATTTGATACCTATTCTTTTTTATTTTAATAGCCTTATTGAGATGAAATTTGCATACTCTCCAACTCACCCATTTAAAATGTACAAGTCAGTGGTTTTTGCACAACAGAGTTGTACAACTATCACTATAATCAACTTCAGAACATGTTCATCTCCAAAAGATGTACTCATTAACAGTCACTTATTTCCCCCCAGTTCACCCAGCCCTGGGCATCCACTAGTTTGCATTCTGTCTCCATAGATTTGCCTGTTCTGGACATCATAGAAGTGGAATTGTCCGTATGTGGCCTTTTGGTCTGGCATAATGTTTTCAAGGTTCATGCATGTCATTCATGCTCAATACTTCATTCCTTCTTAATGGCTGAATAAGGTTACATTGAAGGGATAGACCACACTTTACTCACTCATCAGTAGTAAACATTTGGGTTTCCGTTTTTGGGATACTACAAATAATGCTGCTTTGAACATTTGCACACAGGTTTTTGTATAGACGTGTGTTTTCATTTCTCTCGGGTATGTACCTGGGAGTGGAGTTGCTGGGTCAAGTGGTAACTCTGTGTTTAACCTTTTGACAAACT
Source organism: Geosciurus inauris (assembly GCA_004024805.1). Taxonomy (NCBI): domain Eukaryota; kingdom Metazoa; phylum Chordata; class Mammalia; order Rodentia; family Sciuridae; genus Geosciurus; species Geosciurus inauris. Next base: position 18,883 of record PVHX01008026.1, read on the forward strand.
GCCAGACTTCTGAGCAGCTGCCCCCTTTTTTTTTTTTCTTTTTTTAATTTTTTCTAGTTGTAAATGGACACACCTTTATTTTTATTTATTTATTTTTATGTGGTGCTGAGGATTGAACCCATTGCCTCACACATGCCAGGCAAGTGCTCTACCACTGAGCCACAACCGCAGCCCCCAGCTGCACCATTTAGTTTCCCACCAGCAGTGTATAAGGGTTCTAATTTCTCATCTTCACCAACACATTATTATTGGACTTTCTGATTGTAGACATGGTAGTGAGCAGGAACTGGTATCTCATGGTTTTAATTTTCGTTTCTTTGATGACTAATGGTGTTGACCATCCTTTCATGTGCTTATTGGCCATTTTTATGTCAGTTTTGGAGAATTGTCTGCTCTATATAAACAAGGTTATATTTATATTTATATTAAAAATATAAACAAGAGCCGGGCGCGGTGGCTCAAGCCTGTAATCCCAGCACTTAGGGAGGCTGAGACAGGAGAATCGCGAGTTCAAAGCCAGCCTCAGCAATGGCGAGTTGCTAAGCAACTCAGTGAGACCCTGTCTCTACATAAAACACAAAATAGGGCTGGGGATGTGGCTCAGTGGTCGAGTGCCCCTGAGTTCAATCCCCAGTACCAAAAAAAGATATATATATATAAACAAGATTGTCCTTTTTTTTTTCTTTTTGGTGCTAGGGATTGAACCCAGGGCCTTGCACATGCTAAACACGCAATCTACCAATGAGATATATCAAAATGTGGATGGCCAACCAGAAGGGTAGTGATACAATGGGTGGTAGAGTAGAATGGGTGACATTTGGAATGATGCACTGAAACAGATGTTAGTGAAGTGTTTCATAAGAAAAAGATCTTAGGGCTCTGGATGACTAAGAAGCACAGCATGCACTCATTTACTATACAAATATATAGAAACCAGAGCCCTGTGTATTTTAGTCTTTAGTAAAACTGTGGATCTGTCAGGTGTGGATTGAAGAAGATCCCAGTTCTGTGGTCTCTGTTGATCCCAGGTCTAGGTTTTTATTGGCACGAATAATGAAAGGAGGAACTGAATGTGTACAGCGCAGCTTAGTGCAATGACACTTGTCAATCAAGGCAGATTTTCTGAAAGATGAAGTGTTTAGACAGGTGTCATTTCAGACATAGCATTGTCTAATTCTCCTGCCCTCTCTGCAAAGTCATATTCCATTTGGACCACTGAGTTTCTAACTAATGGGAGATTCAGATTTGGAACAGTAAGAGTGCACTGCCTTTCCCCTTAAATGTTTTTCTTCTGATGTTTTTGGTGGCGTCGGGGCACATTGGCGTTGCTGTTGTGGATGCTCCTACTCACTCCTCCTAGACACTCGCATGATGGCAGCACCATCACACTGCTGGTCAGAGCCCAGGAGTCCTCTGCGGGTCATGCTGGTGTCGTGGGTTACCTGTCCCACAGCCTCCCCCAAAACAGAAACTGGCTTTGTTTGGTCCATCCCCAGCCCTCAACACCAAGGATGTCAGAGAAGCTGGTGTGAGCCCGGCTCAGATGGTTCTCACATGCAGGTGATTGGTTCAGGAGTGGGTGTGGGACCCAATGTGGGCCACTGAAAGACAGGAGCATGTGCTGGAAGGTTCTGGGGAAGTGCTTCCTTTCTGCTCTAGGAGAGATCAGGATGGCTGTCCTGGGTGCTGCTTCTCCACTCACCCAGAGGAGGCAGCCCCATGAGAAGCCTGATGCCCATCTACTGCTCAGGACTAGTCCTTTGAGTCTACACAGGTTCTTCCTGCCTTTAAACCAATTTGAGTTAGATTTTCTGTTATTTGTGGCTAGAGGTATCCCAGATAAACTGAAAACAATCTTATAAAAACTTATCAGTTTAATTACCAATTTGTAGCCAGGGACGGTGACAAGCCTGTAATCCTTGTGGCTTGGGAGGCTTAGGCAGAAGGATCACAAGTTTGAGGCCAGTCCTCCACTTAGGGTCTCACTAAGTTGGCAAGAGCATTGATAAGTTGCTGCGGCTGGCTTTGAACTTACAAGCCTCCTGCCTCAGCCCCCCAAGCTGCTGGGGTTACAGGCGTGAACCACCATGCCTGGCTCAAAATAAAAAAATTTAAAAAGGAGCTGGGGATGTAGCTCAGTGGTAAAGTGTCTTTGGGTTCAATTTTCAGTACCAAAAGAAAAACTTTTAATTACCAAGTTATTACAAATAATTAGTATTAAATGCCATTGAAAACATTATAGAAATTTCAGTGAAGAATATCATAAAAAAGGTTTTAAAAAAGGGCAAGTGGGAGCCCTTTTTTGTAACACCTGAGACAAACAGATTCCTCAGTATATAAGGACTTCTACAGTGACTAGGAAGGGAACCCACAGGCAGTAGAAAAACAGGCAGACAACATGAGCAGTAGAGAAAGCAAATTCAAATGTGTAAAATGTTCAGCCTCAATCACAAAATAAAATCTCTTAGTACATTGCATGATGAGGCTGGGTAGAAACAGGTAGCTCTTTTTGTTTTCAGTGCCAGATGTAGAACCCAAGGCCTAACTGTGCCATGAGCCACGTCTCTAGCCCTCAGGCAGCTCATTTTGTTGGTGAGAAAGTAAATTAGTGGAGTCCTTTGGGAGGCCAATATGGCAGCAAGGGTGTGTCTACCTGTTGTTTTCCTGTATATTTGACTTGTGCAAAGGAGCACTTGTAGGTGTCTTCATCATGGTACTTCTCATATAAATAAAACATCAGAAAACACTGTGCATATCCAAAGGTCACTGATTAGGTGAACTGTACTTCATCCACATCATGATCTACTGTGCACCTTTACATGAGAAAGTGATTCCTGGATTTGGATTTATGGCAGGCCCATCCCCCTGGGCCTTTGGTAGTACCCAGGCCAGAGCACACTGGCCCAGAACCATTGCTGACCTTAGGCTGCTGGCACTGAAGCAGGTTGCACGGTGGTGGTGGTGATAAAAAGGATAGAGAGAACATAAGTTGTGAACAGTAAAGGGTAATTTCCTGTGTGCTAAAGTCCAGGATATTGGGCTGGGGCTGTAGCTCAGTGGTAGATCGCTTGCCTAGCATGCGTGAGGCCCTGGGTTCAATCCTCAGCACCACATACAAATAATAAATGAATAAAATAAAGATCCATCAACAACTAAAAAAAAAATATTTAAAAAAAAAAAGTTCTGGGGCTGGGGTTATGGCACAGTGGTAGCGTGCTCGCCTAGCAGGCATGAGGCACTGGGCTCTATCCTCAGCACCACATAAGAATAAAATAAAGATATTCTGTCCACCTACAACTAAAAAATAAATATATTTTTTTTTAAAGTTCTTTAAAAAATAAATAAATAAAGTCCGGGATAGTGTATGTCGTTGGCCACTCTTTTCCACAGAATGTAGTATTTATTGTTTATGTACAGACTCTCCCTGAAGGAGACATAGCTTCTGGTTTCCTTCTAGGGAAGGTAACTGAGGACAAGGGGTTCAGGGGTGGGAGGAAAGCTTAAAATTTGCTTTATTATTATTATCATCATCACCATTATTTTGTGGTACTAGCAATGGATCCCAGGGCATTATGTATGCTAGGCAAGTGTTCTGCCACTGAGCTGTACCTCAGCTCTAAAATTGAGTTTTCATCTACTTGACCTATTTGAACTTTTTGCCCCTGTACTGATTCAGTGAAGTGTGTGTGTGTGTGTGTGTGTGTGTGTGTGTGTGTGTGGTTGTTTATTTGTTGTGGGGGGTTTTTACATATTTTAATTTCAGATCTATTTTAAAATAATTTACATACTGGTGAATTTAATTCTTGGTACAAGGATAACTTCCATTGCCCTTGTTGTTTTATCAGTCAAGTTTTAATTAATCTGTCGTTTGAGCAGAAAGACAATATGTGTTTACCTTTAGACTGATATTCTTCTCTAAAAGAAATATCACACATTGTAGGGCGAGCATTTGTAACAAAATAATTGAGTCATTTTTATCCAAAAGACTGATCCCCTTTTTCTTGGTTATAAATATATAGCTTTGTTGGGAGCAATCGTGTTGTTATAGACATTTCTTTTTTTTTTTTTCAGTGGCACTGTCAGTTGAACCCAGGGACACTCTATCACTGAGCTATGTCCCTAGCCCCTTTTTAATTTTTTATTTTGAGATGAGTCTCGCTAAGTCACCAAGGTTGGCCTTAAACTTGGGGTCTTCTTGCCTCGGTCTCTTGAGTAGCTGAGATTATAGGTGTGTGCCACCACACCTTGCTGGTTTATTCTTTTATTACTGAGCAGTTTGCCTAGTGTGATTGTGCTAGTTTAACTTCATATCTACTATAAGAGACTTTGGTTATTTCCCATATTGGACTGTCAAAAAAAACTACAATGAGTATGGTTACGGGCTTATTTCTGATTTTGATTTGAGAGCCTCCCAGATGAAATCCTGTAGTTGTCACTGTGTGAGAGGTTTAACTGGGAACAGTGGACTCTCATTGCTACCACATTTTGACAGAGAACGCCCTTGACAGATGAGGGCTGCCATTCACCATGTTTGGCCTTGGTGATGAGACACTTCTCCTCTGCCTTGAGCCTCAAGAGCTCTTGCTTATCTCCAGCCACAGAAGATGTCTGCAGTGGCCAGAGGCATCAAAGCTCACAATTCTGTGACACAGGCCTCTTTATCCCTCTGCCATCAGTGGCTGTGCTTACAACAGGACCATAGGTCACTCGAGGAAGACAAGTGAGGACATTGCACCACAGCTGTGCTCTTTGGCAGTGGGTCCTTGTGTCCGGGCATCTACTGCAGGGGCCAGGTGTACTCCAGCTTCTTTAACTCGAGAGGAAAGTGAATGTGCAAATGAAGATGGCTTCCCAGGCTGGCGTGACTGTGGAAAGGGACCTTCTTCAGGGTCTTGTGTCTTTCCTAGAACCCTGATCTGAAGCTCTCCAGTTTGCTTCCTTATCCATGTGTGTATTTCATTAACGCAGCATCTGTAGCCGTCATCACTGTGGGTGTTTTGAGCCTGGGTGCTTCAGGTAATGTCAGGATGGACAGTGTTAGGATGGTCCTTGTTGAGAGTCCCTGCTCTCCTGGAGGCAGTGTGGGGGGTACTGTTTCCTGTTTCTGTAGGAGGGCCAGCTCTGTGGTTCTGTTTTTACAGATCTGCACCCTTTATCTGTCCCTCAGAGAGTGAGAACTTAGAATTAATTACTTTATAAAACTTGTCTTTGTGCCAAAAATGAGTCCAGAGATTCCCTAATATTTTGAAATGAGACTCTAAGTAATTCTAACAGAGGATAATTTTTGGAATAAAGACTTTCTTTACCATGCCATTCTTTAGATCTTATATTTTTTCAATGTTGTTTTTGTTTTAATCATATGGCATTTTTATTTTATTTAGATTAGTGTATCCCTGCTTTTTCCCAAAAGGAGAGAGTTGATGTTTTACATCAAGAATTTAAACACACAGATCTCTACTTGATACTTGGATTTGTTTTACAAATAAAATAAAAATGTCATGTCTCAATATTGGGCTTCTTCAAGGGATCTCACACATCAGACATTTTACTTCCAGGGCTGGGGGTGTAGTTCAGTGGTACAGTGCCTGCTTAGCATGGGAAAGGCCTCGGCGTCTGTCCTCAGCACCAAACAAAACAGAAAAGTTCACTTCCCCAGAGTGAGGACCACAAGTCAAAGAGCCTGGGTCATGCAGACCCAGATTATATTTCAGAAAGTACTGTTTATGCTGTAAATACCATTTGACTAAACCACAGTTTGTGAGGATTGAAGAATAAAGGATATACAGGGTTTAGGATGGTGTTTAGGACAATACAGTTTTCTGTAAGTGTGGAGCTTGTTTTCCTGACTATTAGAACCTGGGCGATGCAGCAGGCCAACATTCCTGTAATCCCTGAGAATTACAAGTTTGAGGTCAGCCTTAGCAACTTAGTGAGGCCCTAAGCAACTTAGCAAGACTCTGTCTCAAAATAAAAAATAAAAAGTGCTGGGAATGTAGCTCAGTGGTAAAGTGCCTCTGGGATCAATCCCCAGTATCAAATTAAAACAAAACATATAAAAAGAACCTGGAGGGACTGCATCCTGTTGGCCTGGGACAGCCCTGTGGTGTGCCTATTGCCTCAGCCTGATTATTAACAGTGCTCCCTCCCCATTTGGGCAGTCATTATATGTTCACCCCAGTCAGAGCCCAGCGGTAGCTTTAACCCCCATTGAAGCTGAGAAACAAATCAGGCTTTTTGTCGCGAGTCAGGCTTCACTTGTCAGCTGCTCTCCAGTGTGGGCAATGGTTACCAAGCACATGTGGGAGGAATCCCAGGCAGGTGTGGGGTGGGCACAGAGGTGTGCCCCCTTAGCTGCACTGCTGTGGAAGGGAAGCTCTTCTCTGAGGAGGCAAGTGAGCCGTTGGTTATTTTCTGTATTTCAGGGACCATTTGTAACCCTGGACCACGGAAGTCGATGTCTAAACTGCTGTACATTCGCTTAGCGCTCTTTGTGCCAGAGATGGTCTGGGCTTCTTTGGGGGCCGCATGGGTAGCAGATGGTGTCCAGTGTGACAGGACTGTTGTGAATGGCATCGTGGCAACCGTCGTCGTCAGGTGAGGTCTTCCATCTTCTCTTTCAGTTTTTTTCTCATCACAAATGCATTTGAGAGGCAGATGAACAAGCCTTTCTGAGGAACACGAGAGATAATCCAGTGTCAGGCAGGCTTCCTAGCAGTTAGAATCAGACTGAGTAACTCATGAAAACTTAGGGACACTGGTTTGTATGTGAGAAATAATTCGTATTTCCTTATGTATTTGTTGATGTTTCATTTCTTTTTTTTTTGGTACTGGAGATTCGACTCAGGGGCACTTGACCACTGAGCCACATCCCCAGCCCTATTTTGTGTATTACGTAGAGACAGGGTCTCACTGAGTTGCTTAGCGCCTCGCGGTTGCTGAGGCTGGCTTTGAACTCGCGATTCTCCTGTCTCAGCCTCCCTAAGTGCTGGGATTACAGGCTTGTGCCACCGCGCCTGGCTGATGTTCCATTTCTTACTAGTTCTCATTTTTCTGCATTCCCTCTCTTCTAAGAAGGAGAATACAGATGACCAGAACTAAAAGTAGGATGAGAAGAAATAGAGTGTCAGGAATGGCACCAGGGAATAATGCTGTAGTAAGGTTTATAATATGGTTTCATATATTCTAAGCTGAAAATTTACAGATGATCTAATTCCTTATATTTTTTTCTATTTTTGGGGGGGTTACTGAGGATTGAACTCAGGGGTACTCAACCACTGAGTCACATCCCCAGCCCTATTTTGTGTTTTATTTAGAGACAGGGTCTCACTGAGTTGCTTAGTGCCTTGCTGTTGCTGAGGCTGGCTTTGAACTCGCGATTCTCCTGTCTCAGCCTCCCCGTGCTGGGATTACAAGCCTGCGCCACAGTGCCTGGCTTCTAATTCCTTATTTTAATGAGTAAGAAAATGGGCTTGCATTGGTACTGCCTTTCCTCAGCCACACAGCCAGGGGGCAGCAGAGTCCACTCACAGAGATTGATCTTCCCAGCAGCAGTCCATGAACTCACAGGGCCATGCACACTATGGGGCAACCTAGAAATACTTAAAACACATGAACAAAGGACCTATTAGGGTATCGCACAATATGAAAATTCTTTTGGTTTTACTGAGAACAACTCTGAGGCACTGAGTGGTAACTGTAGTGCCGGGAAGAACTGGTTCCAGCTGCTTCTGTGTCCATGCTGCAGCTCTGCCCACCAAACAGTTATGTTTCCTTTGTGGTCTTTATTTTTACCACTCTAATCTTCATGGGGCCTGGGTTAGCTATGGGTTCATGAGGAACTTTCTGGAAGAACTGAGTTGTTTACCTCAGCCAGGATCTGGGAGATCCCTGTCCTTCTTGGGAAGGAGCGCCTCTGTAGAGATGCAGGGGCTGAGCTATCTGGAGGTGGGGCCCACCGTCACTGAGCCTTTTCCACTCTCTGTTTTGCAGTTGGATCATCATCGCTGCCACAGTGGTCACCATTATCATTGTCTTTGACCCACTGGGGGGGAAAATGGCCCCATATTCCTCGGCTGGTCCCAGTCACCTGGATAGTAATGATTCAAGCCAGTTACTTAATGGCCTCAAGACAGCAGCTACAAGCGTGTGGGAAACCAGAATCAAGTTCTTGTGCTGTTGCATTGGGAAAGACGACCATACTCGAGTTGCTTTTTCGAGTACGGCAGAGCTTTTCTCAACCTACTTTTCAGTAAGCTGAAGGGATATGGTTTGGTCTCTTTCTTCTGTTTCAGTAAATGCTTCTCTGTGAAGATGAGTGCACCGCATCTTGAGCTGAGCCCCCTAGTCGCATAAAGTGGCTTTTGAGAACCTGGAACCTTTGGGCATGGGAATGGGGGCAGACACTATCTGGGATGAGTGCTCTGGGGAGCCGTTAACTGCAGGGGCCAGGCTTTTCCAGACCCTATCTCATTGGTCAGGTGCGTCCTTTCATTGACGCCCATTCATTACATTATTGAGGGTTTTTTTTTTCAATACTGGGGATGGAACCTAGGACCTCACACATGCTAGGCAAGTGCTCTACCACTGAGCCCCAGCCCTTTTTTTTTTTTTTTTTGAGGCAGGGTCTCACGGAGTTGCCAAGTCTAGCCTCAAACTTGTGATCCTTCTGCCTCAGTTTCCCGAGATAACAGGTGTGTTTCACTGTGTCCAGTTTTTCACGGTCAAGATCTTGAATTCCTTTTTGAGGAACTAAATAGGGAAACTGTACATTTGGAGAATATTTTCTTCTTATATATTCTCTGTCCAACTGACTACGTGGATACCCCGCATAGGCAGAGTCATGCATCCAGGACAGTACCTGTGATTTCTTACCACTTCATATCATGACAGAAATGATAGATTATTCTACTTTTGAAGGAAAGATTGAAGTGTTGTAGTGCAAAAGGGTGTCATTCTAGAGCCTTCTACCGATTTGAAAATATTTGTTTTTCTTTCATATTCAAATATATTTGAATATTAGTATTTCTTTCATATTCAAATATATTCATATTTGTTTTTCTTTCATAAAGTGCAACTTTGTCTGTTTATGTAACGTTCTCTGATAAACTGCTGTTATTTTCTGTATTGAGACTCAGTATGGAGGAAGAGTGTTGACATCCTCCACACCTTCCTCTTTCTTGCTTCTCAGTGGTGCCCGACTTTGTACTGTTCAGGGATGGCCCCATAGCCTGACACCAGGCCACAGCAGCCTCAAGGGGATTAGAGAAGGGTGTCCCCCTGAATGTTGAAGGAGTGCTTCAACCGGTCTTTAAGATATTTGGAAGGAGGAAAAAGAGAAGCTGGATATTCTCAGAGGATTTCTTATTCTGCATCATAGGCAGAACAGATGACTCAGAGGCCCAGTGACCAGTACAGAGTCCTTTCTTGTGTGCTAGAAGTGCCTGCTGTTGGTGGAGGACTTCTGCTCCTCTATATCTGTCCTGAAGAAAAAGGGTAAAGGGTAAGGTCAGACTCCAGAGGACAGCTCTGTTGCTTTACTTGTTTGGGGTTTCTTTTAGGGCATGCTGTACCAGTAAGCACATATTCAACCTCGTAAATCTCTGCTGTAGACTGTGTTGTAAAGAAGCTTTCATAGCAACTTGAGAAATGATGGTATAAATTTGGGCTCAAATTGTGCACTAAAAAGGTGGAGGATTTACCCATTTATTCCCCAATTTTACAAAAGATTTAAAGTAGACCAGAAATAGTTAAGTCACTTGAAGTGAAAGTTTTAAAAAGATTAATCTAGTGGATTTGTCTGAGGGCAAGATATGAAAAAATATTAAGCTCACATATAGAAAGAGTCATGCAAGGAAAATGCTTTTTCAATGCCTTGTACGTATCACAGTATCTGTGTGTGTCCATGTGCCTGTGAACGGTGTAAAACTGAATTTTAAGGAGTTACTAGGCAGTTCCTGCTGGGTTTTAATGACAGGCCGTTTTGATTTCCCACCTAGGACACAGATCTGGTGCCCAGCGACATCGCAGCAGGTCTCGCCCTTCTCCACCAGCAACAGGACAATGTCACCAGCAGCCAGGAGCCTGGCGAGGTGATCAGCCACTCCCCAGGGGACTCCCAGGTAAGCCTGAATTTCTGTCAGATTGACGGTTTTGACATTCACACTTCTCTGTTGATCTTCAAAGACACACAATTAGCCACAAGCAATTTCAATAGCAGTTGGGTTATAATCTGATTTGTGGCTTCTGCTTGTACTTGATCACCTGTCTAGTGAGGCGGCTCCTCATCTGGAATCCAGGTAGTGGGAGCCCATTCTTGTCCTATTCACCATCCATCATATTTTCAAGGCCCTCTATTTTTGGAAATTCACTGTTGGATTCTATGTGCCAGAAAAATTCCTTCTAGGGTGGGACTTGAGCCTGGGTGTGTGCTGTCTTTCTTCTCTGGGCCTGAGGGGCAGCAATAGTTTATCTTTGCTTTATGGTGGTTTTCTGCCATAGATTTTTATTGCTTTCAGAAGTGAAAACTGCAAACAGATTACACAAGTTTCCCAGCTCCTTGCTGAAGCACCCAGTTCTTGGCAGTACCTCTTGCAGTGGTAGAACCTTGCTGATGCCTCTAGGTAGGAATCAGAAGAATCCTCAGTCTTTTTGATGTTAGCTCCCTGAATACTCCCTGCCTTTTTGGAGGATCCATCTAGTCTGTATTTAAGGATCAATTTTCCTGCAGAAGTTCTGAGAGTTTCAGTCAGTGAGGACAAAGCAGGAAGAATCAGGAATTGGAGTTCTCAGGTTTAAGATCTTAGTGTGTCCATCCTCCCTGTAATGAGTTCCTCTAAATGAAAGCTTTTTTCCCCTTCTCTTCCAGGAAGCTGATTTGGATGCAGAATTAGAAAATTGCCATCATTATATGCAGTTTGCAGCAGCTGCCTATGGGTGGCCTCTCTACATTTATAGAAACCCATTTACAGGACTGTGCAAGATTGGTGGTGACTGGTACGTTGGCTTGCAGTGAGGCTTCCATGTCCACATTTGTCCTTTAAGAAAAAAGTTCTATTTTGAAATCAAAAGCTTATCAAGTTGGGGGCATGGTGGCACACACCTTAGAATCTCAGCTACTCAGGAGGTTGAGGCAGGAGGATTGTGAGTTCAAGGCCAGCCTAGGCAACTTAATGTAGACCCTGCCTCAAAGCATAAAAGGGAGGGCTGGAGATAAATCTTCATGGCAGAGCATCCATGGTGGGTTCAATCTCCAGTACAGAGGGGGAAGAGAAAGAAGAAGAAGAAAAAACTTGCAAAAAAAACAAAGACCAAAGACATCCCCTCAATCCTTTATCTGGAGTTGCCAGTTCTGACTCCTTTCATGAGAGCCTCTCTCCATAGGCATATTTCTTTTTTCCTGAACCATTTGAGATTTACTTATTACTCCATGCTTCTTTACTTCAGCTTGAATTTTCTAAGGACATTCTTTCACATACCTCTAATAAAATTGTAAAATAAAATTCAGGAACCTTATCACTGATTATTAACTAATTTGTGACGTGTATTCACGTTCTTCCAGTAATATCAGTAATATCCCTCTCCACGGTTTTTCCTCCACCGGGGATGTTACTTTACACTGTGGTTGTCACAGCTCCCTTTTTTGTTGGCATGCTGGGGACAGAACCCAGGCCTCGTGCATGGAAGGCAAGTGCTGTACCACTGAGCACCATCCGTAGCCCCTGGCTCTTCTCCGTAATCTCCCTCAGTTTGGAACAGCTCCTCAGTCATGCTCTTGTCTTTCACAATTTTGACATTTTGAAGAGGTGGGTGCGTATCTTTTGTAGAAGGGTCCTCTGTTTGCATTTATCTGATGGTTTCATTGTGGTAGATCCAGGTTTTGGACTTTTGGCAGGGATCCTCTGTGAAGAGCTTTGTGTCCTTTCTAATATGTCCTGTTAGGAACACACAGTGCCAGTTGCCCCACTCCTGGCTCAGGTAACACTGACGGTTTGGTTCAGGTGGTGATGGCAGTTTCTGCCACAGACAGTGGTGTCTTCCTTCCATTTGAAACAAAAAGTCTCCTTTGGCAAGATACCTTGTGACCATTTAAATATCTAATTCCTCTCCAAACTTCCACCCAGTATCTTTGGCATTCATTGATTCTTGTATGAAGCAGTAATTTCTAGAATAATTGCAAAATTATGATTTTGCACCATTTCTGCTACATGAGTTGTCATTCTGCTATAAAGAAGTTTTCCTTTATTATTTATATACAGATTCTGACTTTATTCTGTGAGCTATGATTTATTACTAATCATTTTGTAATAAGTATAATATTTAATTTGGTGCTCAAAATGTCCCAGACTTGGTCCCATATACTCTCTTGTGTCCTTTGCTATGTGTCCCATCACCCTTGGAGCACTTCCTAAGTTTCTGACATAAGATTCTCACCTCATATTCTTCTCTCCCTAGAATGGTTTCTGTGGGGCTCCCCTTCCTCTCGGTGTGGGCAGTCGTATTTAGAAACCAAGATCTACGTGTTGTTGCATCCAACCCGCACCTCTCCCCAAGAAGTGCAGCCCAGACAACTCTGCAGAAGCAGCAAAGTTTATTGAGGAAATAGGCACACAGGCCAGTCGATTGGGGTCAGCTCTCCTTTCCTTCAGAGAGTGACCCCAAAGTGAGGGTTTCAGAGGTTATTATAGGGTGGGCTAGCTACATGACTCAGAACAACAGGATTTGGCCGATATTCAATCTATAGTTATTCACAGTTCAACCATGACAGTGCCTTCTATGTCCCCTTTCAGTTCCTGGAACTTCAGGTAACTGGCCAGGGGGTCTGGCAGCCTGTGGCTTTGCCTCCCGCCCCCATCCGTGAGAAGCAAGCATAGCAAAGCATTAATCACAGAAGCACAAAGAGCAGTTTAGCAGATACATGCAGGCCTGAGCCAGAGTGACTCCATTTTGAGTTTGGATTTTACAGTGTGTCTGTCACTTCTGGTTGTTATTGCTTCTGGGCCTCTTCAGTGGACAGAGTTGGGGGAAAATAGCAATTTCATGCAGTTTAGCCTGATGTGTCTATTAAATTGTGAGTTTAGATGAGCATGGTGGCACATATCTGTAATCCCAGTGATTAAGGGAACTGAGGCAGGAGAATCCCAGTTCAAGGCCAATCCCAGCAACTTAGCAAGACCTTGTCTCAAAATAAAAAAGGTGAAGAACTGGGGATGTGACTCAGTGATAGAGTGTCCCTGGGTTCAGTCTCCATTACCGCAAAATAAATGGATGAATGAATGAATATATGCCATTCTCTGTTAGCCAGGTTGTCCTAGAAATTGTCAGCTTTAGTTCTCTTCTTTCCTGGGAAAATACGACAGTGACTATCAGTATTCCTGGTAAGGGTTCAGGTTGACAAAGTAACCTCTTTGCCCTCTTTCTAGTTGCAGAAGCAGAACAACAGAATATGACTTGGTTGGAGGTGATCAGCTCAACTGCCATTTTGGCTCCATCCTGCAAACGACAGGGCTACAGTACAGGGACTTCATTCACATAAGCTTTCATGACAAGGTGCAGTATCAAACTGTGGCTCTTAACTAATTTTGGGTCCTAGAGTCCTTTGATATTCCAATGGGAATTAGGAATTATCCTTTATGTAATCCAGACACACACACACATCAAATCTTGTGTACTGTTTCAGGAGTTCACAGACCCCCTTGAAGCTCACACAGGTCCATGGATCCAGGTTTAACAAAAGTACCAGGGCTCATCAGATATACCATGCTGTTTCACCTGACTCTAGTAGGTGACAGGGTAGTTCAGCCTGAGAATCTGGTGACTAGCACCTGTGGTCCTGGCCTCCAAGGATGGCCTGAACAGCTGCTCAGCACAGGACCGAATTTATGCATCATGTGATCCATCAGTGGTGCTACAACCAGCTGAAGGAGGCTTAAACCCACCAGGCAGCAGCCCAGTAGATTTGATCTGCTGTCAGGGGCGAGAGAGGCTAAGAAAGAAAACCTCTGCTCATGCAGTCACATGTTGGATGAAGGCCTTTGGTGTATACTGTCAAAGTGGAGCCCTGGCTGGTAAGGATGAGGAGGGAAACGTGTTTCTACAAGGTTTCTTATAATGGCAAGGGACACAGACATGGTCTAACTTTGTATCATTCACTGCACATTTCCATTATTTAGGCCTGACACTGTTTCTCATCCTTCAGGTATATGAACTGCCCTTCTTAGTGGCTCTCGATCACAGGAAGGAGGCCATCGTGGTCGCTGTGAGAGGGACCATGTCTCTCCAGGTAACACTGGACTCTGACAGATTAGACCTGGGAACTGTGCTGGGAGCAGGGAGTGCAGATCAGCCAACTGCCAGCGCTCACAATGAAGAAAGCATTGTTAGGCAACAGGAAAACACCCTGACGGAAAATGCGGAAGCAAATCCAGGATTATGAAATAGTCCCTTTACAAAACACCCGTGAGATTGTTCCCTTTTAACTGACAAGTGTCAGGAGGAGAGATGCCAGCAGGTTCGTCCCCCCAACTAGAGGGGCTCTGAGAGGGGCACCTGTTTAATTCCCTTCCTGAAACTTTCCTGGATATGTGGCCAAGGCCCCAAACCCAGGGAACCGTCCCCTCAAATCTCTGCTCATAGCCAGAGGACGAGTTCGGCTGTTGAAAGTCACATGATGCTTCCCAGGTTCCTTTTCCGGCTCCTCACTGGCCCCACCGTCTTGCCAGTCCCCACGCAGCTGGCTCCTCTTCCGCAGCAGTAGGCCCCCACGAGGCCTCTTCTCCCCGCGGCCCCCTTTGGTGTTCCTCGTCTCTGAGAGGCGTTTCCTCCCTCTGTCTCTGGCATGCTTTCTGGTTCCTTCTTGACTGCTCCCTCTCACTTCCTCATACTTTTCTGCTGACCCAGAAAATGTACTGAGACTCCACAGCTTGTGCCCTCGACCCCCTTCTGCTTTTGGACCTCTTCTGGGGTGCCTGCACCTAGTTCCCAGGACCCCATATTTGCATCTTCAAGGCCCTCTGGGTCTCCCCTCCCAGCCTGTGCTTCCTCAGGACTTGCTGTTTATGTTTCTTCTGCCAACACCCCCAGTTGCTACTGAAGAGACAGTGACAGTTGTCCTCACTCTCTGCTCACTGCCCAGTTGGTTGTGTGTGAAGTTCTGGCCCAGGCCTCTGGCCCTGACCTCCATTCCCAGCACCACAGCCCTGATCTTCCCAGTCTGTCCTTTTGCCATCCTTTTCAGAAACCACCCATGCTTCCTGCTGCTTTTAGTATGGAGCCCATGCCAATCACCTGTGGGGCTTTTTATAGTGTAGGTGTGGAGCCCCATCCCAGCAAGTGGCCTCCTGGGGCCCAGGGACAGCCTGGTGCTTGGGCCATGCCTTGCCCCAAGCATGCCACCCCCTCCTTGAGGACAGGCTCTTCCCGGCTTCCTCAGACAGCCTGTTCCTCGGCCCCACCTCCTCGGGACCTGCCCTGCCCCAGGTTCTGTGCCCTCCTCCATCCCACCTTGCTCTGGCAGTGGTCCACCAGCCTCTTGCTCTCCTAGGGTTCAGCAAGCTTTTGGCTGTGGGCCTCGGGACAGGAGCAGTGCTTTGTTCAAAACCCTGGTACAGGCTCTCTGTTGGGAGGGTCCTTGCACTGGGTGCAGTCTGTGGGCTGCAGGTATGTCCTGGATGCACCCACGTCCCCTTCAGGTTCATGCCTCATCCCAAGCTGCTGCCTTTGAGGCCTCAGGACCTGCCTGACTCACATGGGCATCTCTGCTGAGGTCAGACATCCCAGGTCCCTTTTTGGCCATCTGCCCAGGAGATTGCCACATGCTGTCCCTCAGAGGGTGTGGGTATACACCACAGGCTGACCTTCTCCTGTCTGTGCCTGTTTTATAGGACATCCTCACCGATCTGTCTGCAGAGAGCGAGAGCCTCCACCTGGAGGCCGAGGTGCAGGACTGTGTGGCACACAAGGTACAAGAGGGTCGCGGGTCCTGTCAGTGCTCATGGAGTGACGGTCACCACATGCCAGCTGCCCCCGCACAGCAAGTGCTTATTCTTACTGTGTCAGTCCTCACACAGGCCGATGCAGTGGCATGTGTATGTGTGTTTTAGAAGCTGGATCAAAGAGGCTGGGTAACTTATGGAATCCACATAGTTATTGGAGAGTCAGACGGCATGTGAGCTGGGAAGGCTGTGGCTTCCTTCCCTCTTAATTAAAGCACAGTCATGGTGACAGTTCTAGTGCAGCACAGAGCAGCAGAGAAAGAGCTCCTGCCACAGAGGCAGGGACACCCTGGCGGCACCGTGCACCTTCTCATAAGCTCTCTGTGGATGTAGCAGGAGCCAGGGTCTGTTTCTCATTGTGCCATGGGGTGGGGCACGTGAGCACCACCTGGTGGGACAAGGAAACACCTACCCAGAGCACAGCCTTGGGTTTTTTAAACCATGCTTACGAGTGTTTTATTTTTTAATTTTCTTTAGTGATAGTGAAATATACATAATATTTGTTCTTTTAACCATTGGTTATGTATCTTTGGTACTGGGGATTGAACCCAGAGGCAATTTGCCACTGAGCCACATCCCCAGCCTTTTAGATTTTTTTATAAAGGGCTTTGCTAGGTTGCTGAGGCTGGCCTTGAGCTTGTGATCCTTCTGCCTCAGCCTCCCAAGCTGCTGGGGTTACAGGCATGGGCCACCACACCTGGCTCATTTTAAACATTTGTAAGTGTACAGTTCAGTGGCATTAAGTATTTGCACAATGCTGTATACCCATCACCATTTTCTCTACCTGGGATTTTTTTATCATCCCCACCATAAACTCTACCCATTAAACACTAACAGCCCCCTCTGCAGTCCCTGGTAACCTCTGTTCTGTGTTGTCTCTTTGGATGTGTGTGTTCTAGGAACCTCATGTAAGTGGAATTATCCAGCATTTTGTCCTTTGGCAGTTGACTTGTTTCACTTCTTTTTTTTTCCTTTTTTTTTTTTTGGTACCAGGGATTGAACTCAGGGGCACTCGACCACTGAGCCACATCCCCAGCCCTATGTTGTGTTTTATGTAGAGACAGGGTCTCACTGAGTTGCTTAGCGCCTCGCTGTTGCTGAGGCTGGCCTTGAACTCGAGATTCTCCTGTCTCAGCCTCCCTAAGTGCTGGAATTACAGGACTTCTTTCACTTATTACAGTGTTTTTAAGGTTCATCCACATTGTAGAATGTATCAAAATTTCATTCTTTATAAATCTTCACAATATTGCATTGTATGGATAAGCCACACTTCGTCTACCCACTCATCCACCAGTGGACACTTGAGGTGTATCCGCTTTTGGCTGTTGTGACTAGTGCGGCTGTGAATATGGGTATGCAAATGTCTGTTCAAGTTCCTCCTTTCATTTAAATCTTTGGGGTTTGTACCTCGGAGCACAGTTGCTAGGTCATGTGGTGAGTCTATTTAACTGTGAGGAAGCACCAGCCTGATGTCCACAGTGGCTGCGCCATTTTACATTCCTGCCAAGTGTGTGAAAGTTTCATTTTCTCCGCATCCTCGTCAGCACTTGTTATTTGTAGGCTTTTGATGATAGCTGTCCTAGGGGGTGTGAAGTGGCACTCACTGTGGTTTTGGTTGGCATTTCCCTGATGATTAGTGACATTGCAGAGCAGAATTTGTTAACATTTAGGGAAAGTTGGAATGACTCACTTCCCAAAGGTCAGGGGAAGGCAATGACTTGACTTGCTTTTGTATACTTGGTGTAAACAGGTACTTCTTCTGTAGTAGTCATTTTAAAAATTGTGTGTGTGAGTGTGGGCTGCTCATCAAACCCAGGGCCTCAAGCGTGCTAGGCAAGCGTTCTAACACTGAGCTACACTCCCAGTGGGAATTTTTTATTTAACCTTTAGCTGTTTTTTTGTGTGTGTATCAATTCACAAAAGACTACAATTTAACTATTGTTATGTGTGTGAAGAAGAGCTTTAAACACATCAAGGAGCCCAGGATTCCTTCAGAACTGGGCTCTGTTCAGAAAAAGGCCTTCTGTGACCATGAGCTGAGGCTTCTGCCTCACACCAGTTAACATCTCCAGTACAGTCCGTCCTCCTGCTGGGGAATAGCTGCTCAAGCCTGCTTTCTGCTCTTGGCTCTGACGCTGTCCCCAGTGATCGTTGGTCGTTTGTCAAGAAGTCCTGTCTGAAGTGTCAGAGCCTTTCAGTTGATCCATCCTGTGTGGTACCAGGTTCAGTGTTCTGCTTGCAGAACTAGCGGATTACTCAATCTTAGTTTGCAGCTGTTCTGGAGATGATCACAGTCAGTCTTCCATCTTATAACAGATCCCCTTTACCACTTCCCTGTAGACCGCAAGCCACACGAGGATAGGGCAAGGCCCACTTGTCTGAGGCCTGGCAGAGAAATTGTCACAAGGAGGCTCTCCATAAGTAGACTGGCCAATGAGGTTGTCTCCTCTGTTGGAACTTCATAGTTCAAGGAGCTTAATATGTGGAATAACTGTGTTTGTTAGAAAGTTTTAAATTTTATTTTATTTATTTATGTATTCCTTTTTTAATTATATTTTTTTACTTTTTATTTTTTTTTCTATTTTTTGGTGGTACTAGGGGTTGAACCCAGGGCCTTATACATACAAGGTATGCGCTCTACCAACTGAGCTGTATCCCCAGCCTAAATTTTATTTTTTGAAGTTAAACCCAAACCTGAAACTCCTTATAACTCACTTTTGATGGATGGATTTTTTTTTTTTTTTTTTTTTTTGCGCCTTTGCAGAGCCAGGGTATGCTCAGTTGGTGTCATTGGTTAAGAACTGTATTGTAGCTAGATGTGGTGACGCACGCCTGTAATCCCAGTGACTCAGGAGGCTGAGGCCAGAGGGTCTCAGAGTTGAGACCAGGCTCAGCAATTTAGTGAGACTGTCTCAAAATAAAAAGGACCAGGGGTATGGGTCAGTGATTAAGCACCTCTGCATTCAATCCCCAGTACCAAAAATAAAATAAAAAAATAACTGTATCATATGCTTTAACATTGTTCAAACAGGTCAGTCATTTATATTCAAAATCTGACCAACCATAGGAACTTGGCTGAGGTAAACTGCAATATACCCATACAGCAAAGTACTGTGCAGCCACGGCAGAAGCTGCAGGAGTCGATGTGCAGATGAGGAAGGTGGCGTCCCTTTGTCCACTTAAATATGTAGTGAGCACCTGTTTAATGCCAGGGTCTGGACCAGGTGCCAGGAAGGGAGCAGAGAACAGTAGGGCCCCTGACCCCTGGGGTCAGGTCCTGTTTTGGGAGGTAATTAGAATCCACAATGAGTGCACGTTGTGTGGTCCTGTTTTCTGAGTTGCGCTGACATGCCTGTCTGTTTCAGGGGATTTCTCAAGCTGCCAGATACGTTTACCGACGACTCATCAATGATGGGATCTTGAGCCAAGCGTTCAGCATCGCTCCTGTGAGCTCCTGTTTGATTCTTTCCCTCTCCTGTCATTAGCCACGGGTTATTCTTCACAATCGCTCACTCTGCCCTTTGTCCCCTAGGAATACCGGCTGGTTGTGGTGGGGCACAGCCTGGGTGCAGGAGCTGCTGCCCTGCTGGCCATCATGCTCCGGAGCGCCTACCCCCAAGTCCGGGCATATGCCTTCTCCCCACCTCGAGGACTGTTAAGGTAATGCCGTGCCATGCAGTGTGTGCCAGGGGCCGCCTAAGCTGCGTGGTCCACTCTTTTTTTGTGGAACCAGGGACTGAACCCAGGGGTGCTTAACCACTGAGCCACATCCCCATTCTTTTTTAATTTGAGACAGGGTGTCACTGCATTGCTTACGGCCTCACTAAATTGCTGAGGCTGACTTTGAACTTGTGATCTTCCTGCCTCAGCCTCGTGAGCTGAAATGATATAATTTGAAGATTGACTTTGTAATAAACTGCTTTTTAGAGCAGTTTTGGGTTCACAGCAGAATTGGGCAAAAGTTACAAAGAGTCCTTGTCTCCCCCACATCCTGCCCCACACTTGAAAGCCTCCCCCTCTGTCAGCACCCCCACCAGAGCTGTCACCTGTCACCTCTGATGAACCGACACTGACACAACTCTGTCGCCTAGTATCCATAGTTTGTGTTAGGGATTCTCTTGGACGTGTATATTCTATGGGTCTAGACAAATAAATAATGGTATTTTTATGAATTTGAAAAGTATTTTTCTTTGCTGATTCAGCATACTGATTGAACTGTCCTCTGTAATGTTTCACCCTGATTTTTTTTTTAATTGTATCACAGTTTAAAAAAAGAGAGAAAGAGAGAGACAAATTAAGAATAAAATAAAGCTGGGCGCAGTGGCATGGTGGCGCAAGCCTGTAATCCCAGCATTTAGGGAGGCTAAGACAGGAGGATCGCGAGTTCAAAGCCAGCCTCAGCAACAGTGAAGCGCTAAGCAACTCAGTGAGACCCTGTCTCTACATTAAAAAAAAACACAAAATAGGGGCTGGGATTGTGGCGCAGTGGTAGCGTGCTCACCTAGCATGTATGAGGCACTGGGTTCGATCCTCAGCACCACATAAAAATAAAATAAAGATATTCTGTTCACCTACAACTAAGAAAATAAAAAAATATTTAAAAAAAAAAACACAAAATAGGCCTGGGATGTGGCTCAGTGGTTGAGTGCCCCTGAGTTCAATCTCCAGTACCAAAAACAAGGGGCTGAGGTGGTGGCTCAGTGGTAGAGCACTTGCCTAGCACATGTGAGGCACTGGGTTCGATCCTCAGCACCACGTAAATATAAAGAAGTAAAGCTATTGTGTCCATCTACAACTAAAAAAATATTTTAAAAAAAGAATAAAACAGGGCTGGGGTTGTGGCTCAGTGGTAGAGCACTTGCCTTGCATGTGTGAGGCCCTGGGTTCAATTCTCAGCGCCACATATAAATAAATGAATAAAATAAAGGTCCGTCAACAACTAAAAAAGTTTAAAAAAAAAGAATAAAACAATATGAGGAGAAAAAAGGGCTTGTACCTATTATAAATACTTGGGAAAATATAAAAAGAGATAAAAAATCCTTTGGAACCCAGGGTCTAGCATGTAATAGGCAAGTAGGCAAGTGCTCTACCACTGAGCTACACCCCAGCCTCTAAATAAAAATTTTTTAATAAAAAACTCAGAGTAGGGAGTATAGCTGGGTGCAAATGGTATTTGCCTGTTGTCCCAGCCACCAGGAGGCTGAGGCAGGTGGAGGATCACTTGAGCCTAGGAGTTTAAGATGGGCCTGAAACCTCATCCCAGAAATATATGAAGAAAGGGTACATTGTGTGAGCCTCTACTTAATTAGCTTCAATAATTTATCAACATATGGCTAATCTTTTTTTCTTTTTTTGGTACCAAGGATTGAACTCGGGGGTACTAGACCACTGAGCCACATCCCCAGCCCTATTTTGTGTTTTATGTAGAGACAGGGTCTCACTGAGTTGCTTAGCGCCTCACCGTTGCTGAGGCTGGCTTTGAACTCGCAATTCTCTTGTCTCAGCCTCCCAAAGTGCTGAGATTACAGGTGTGTGCCACCGTGTCTGGCCATATGGCTAATCTTTTTATGTACCTTCACCCTACTTCCCACATGTCCTCCACAGCTGAGTTAACTTGGAAGCAAATCTGAGAAAGCATATCATTTATCTCTAAATACCCTAATATATCTAAAAGATAAAGGGGTTAAGAGGTAGAAAAAGAGGAAGATCACGAACTGAAATTGATTTCCATGCATGTATGAATTTGTCAGGATGAACCTGGACCCAACTACTATGTATAACTAAAACTATAACTACAAAAAAAAACTTAATGACTTGGAAAAAAAAAGTTAAAGGGCTTGGTATTTTTTGTTTTTTGTTTTTGTTTTTTGTTTTGTTTAGGCTACCAGGGATTGAACTAGGCACATTCTACCACTGAGCTACATCTCCTGCCCTTTTTATTTTACTTTTGAGATGGGGTCTTACTAAGTTGCCCAGGCTGGCCTCAGACTAGTGATCCTGCTGCCTCAGTCTCTTAAGTAACTGGGATTGCAGGCATGTTCCACTGCACCCAGCTTAAATTTTCTTTCTAATTTTAATTTTTTTTTTTGGTACAGGGGATTGAACTCAGGAGGACTCATTCACTGAGTTGCTTAGCGCCTCACCCTTGCTGAGACTGGCTTAGAACTCATGATTCTCCTGTCTCAGCCTTTCAAAGTGCTGGGATTACGGGCATGCGCCACTGCACCTGGCTAATAATTTCTTAATATCTAGTAATCAATCACATTTTCCCAGCTAACTCCTAAATATTTTAAATTGGCTTGTCTGCATTAGGATCCAAAACAAGGTTCTTACATTGGATACGGTGGATTTGCCTTATAATTGTCTTTTAACATACAGATTTTTCCCTCTCTTCTTTTACTTTTCTGTATTTGTTGAAGAAACCAGGTCATATGTGCTGAAGAACTTGTCCCATTCTGGATACCTATCTGTAGTGCCATTGAGCATATCTGTCTCACTTAGGTTGTTTGTAGTTCCTTGAAAATGGTACCTAAGGATTTGATCAGATTTGGGGTGCACTTTCTGTCCATGACACCATAGAGGGTGTGTACTTCTGTTGCTTTGCCCCAGCAGCTGCACGGTGTCTACTTGTCTCCCTTGATGTTAGCCCTAATGATCATGACTGAGATGTGGCTTTTACTGGAGGTTGTAAAATGGTGATGGCCTACTTATGTCATTCCTTCTATATTAATTAGTTGAAAATTAACTATAACTATTGCTTGCTTTGAGGTACATAGTTCATATAGGAAATTCAGGAGAGACGCATAAATGCTGGGATGTTTCCACCTAGCACAGTTGGGAAGCAGTCTCTGGCAACATTAACTCCTTAGCCTGTCAACAGTATGAGCTGTCCTGGCCGTGACCACAGGGAGTCCCTTCATATAGGTTTCTCCAGCCTTTGACACAGCCCCAATTTTCTGCTAGTTTTCTGGCTTTCTTTTTTTTTTTTTTTTTTTAATTTTTTTTTTTTAGTTGTAGATGGACACAATGTCTTTATTTTATTGCTTTGTATGTGGTGCTGAGGATCGAACCCAGGGCCTCACGCATGCGAGGCAAGCGCTCTACCACTGAGCTACAGTCCCAGCCCAGTTTTCTGGCTTTCTGATGAAACAAAATTTTCTCAAGTCTTGGGCTTGAAATGGCCTTAAGTTTTTTTCTCTGTTCATATCTGGAATCAACCATACTCTAAGGAGTATCAGTTCCTATTGTGAGAAATAGGGCTTAAGACTACAATGTGGGCACTGGGCTGCTCATTACCACAGGGTCAGTTGTAGTTCCTTTCAGCAGAAAGAGGCAGGAAATGGTTTTGTTCAAACTCTGCTCCCCATGTGTGTAGATACACAGATCAAGGGTTCAGAATAGGGCTGAGGCTGTAGCTCAGTGGCAGAGCGCTCGCCTCTCACGTGTGAGGCACTGGGTTCGATCCTCAGCACCACATAAAAAAAAATAAGTAAACAAAATAAAGACACTGTGTCCATGTATAACTAAAAAATATTAAAAAAAAAGAAAGGGTTCAGAATAGTAATACTAATGTAACCTCCAGTAGTGTGAGTACTAGAAATAGCTCAAGAGTTCTTTCCAGGGGCTGGGGTTATGGCGCAGTGGTAGCGTGCTCGCCTAGCACGCGGGAGGCACTGGGTTCGATCCTCAGCACCACATAAAAATAAAATAAAGCTATTGTGTCCACCTACAACTAAAAAATAAATATTTAAAAAAATAAAATAAAATAAAGAGTTCTTTGCAGTTTGTTTGTTCATAGGGTCTATTCCTGCTGGTGATATACAACCAAATTATAGTTGTTTAAAGTCACTTGAAATAACTGGTTCATGTATCTCATCTGGCTTTTAATTTTAGAGATTACTTGTGTTATTTGATTATTTTCTAAGTATGTTAATTAAATTATGTGAATAAAATAGGAGCATAGCTCCAAAGACAACCCAACAAAGCAAATACATTCAGAGAAATTTAGTTTTCATCTCATTCCCTCAAAAATGTCCTTTCTTGCCGGGCATGGTAGCACATACCTATAATCCCAGCACTTTGGGAGGCTAAGACAGGAGAATCACGAGTTCAAAGCCAGCCTTAGCAATGGTGAGGCACTAAGCAACTCGGTTGAGACCCTGTCTCTACATAAAACACAAAATAGGGGTAGGGATGTGGCTCAGTGGTCAAGTACCCAGTACCCCACACCCCAAAAAATGTCCTTTCTTCCATTCCAGAAGTAACCATGTCCAGTCATTTTTAAATTTTCATTATCATCATATGTATTTGTAGTCTTCTTTTTAATTATATCAAGCATATCTTCTTCAGCTTCCTTTTTATTAATTTATGTGGCCCTAGGGATCAAACCCAGTGCTCACAAGTGCTAGGCAAGCACTCTACCACTGAGCTACAATCCCAGCTCTCTTCTCTTCTTAAAAGCAGTTTATTATACCTGGTCTTTGCCTTGTTTTTATTCCTTTGAACTTCAACAGTATATCCTAAGCACACCATAACAGTACACAGAACCCTGTCTCACAGCAGTAGAGGACTTGTGTGGACAGTTACGGGCTGGACCCAGTTCTTTGTGGACAGATGTTTGAGTGGTGTCCAGCCTCTGCTCTTCAGGTAGCACCACAATGAATGGCTTTTTGCCTCTGTCTTCTTACATTCTTGCCAGTGTATTTTAGGTAGCTTCTGCTAGAGGGGTGGCAGGGCCAAAGAGTAATACTTGGTCTGCTCTTAGATCCAGTTTGATGCTTTGCTGTGGAGTCTCTATTGAATGTCTTTTGTTAAAGAAGTGAAATCGCTGATCTGGCTGAAGCCTCGAGCTATTTCTCCTCCCTTCTGGAGGACACAGAACAGCTATGCTAACCTTCCACTGACCTGGCAGTATTGCTTGATTCTCTCTGAAATTGCAGAAGACTGATTTAGCGTCTCTTGTTTGAAATTTCAGCAAATCTCTTTACGAGTATTCCAAGGATTTCATTGTGTCTCTTGTCCTGGGAAAGGATGTGATTCCCAGGTCAGTGTACTGGATGGCTGGTCAGTGGGTCGGGGTAGTTGAAATACTGAGTACTGAGCCTCAATCTCATCTTTTGCTAAACAGGTTAAGTGTGACCAACTTGGAAGATCTGAAGAAAAGGATCTTGCGAGTGATTGCTCACTGTAATAAGCCTAAGGTAATCTGGGCACCAGTGCTGAGACAGTCTGCAAGGAGAGGTCATATGGAGCTGAGGAGCTGTCTGAATTCATAGCCTTGGGGAGGGCACTTTATGCTGTTGCTTCAAGTTCTCCTGCTGCCCTCTGAACAGATTTTCGTCTAGGACCCTGTGATACCTAAGAAAGCAAATGGCTAACGCAAGTACACAAAGTGCCAAGTTAATACCGTAACAGAATAATCCTGTCTAGTTAAGTGATTTGCCTTCTGCCAGACTTCTAGGCCTGTTTTGTGACTCTTCTGGGGCTTTTGATTATATTGTCCCTGGCTTAGAAAATAACGCTGCTAAATTAGATTTTAAGAGGTACTGGGATATCCACATTGTGGATATTATGTAGTTGTAAAAACAGTGATAGAGACTGGGAGTGTAGAGCACTTCCCTAGCATGTAATTAAGCCCTGGGTTTGATACTTAGCACTGCAAAAACAGGCACATGTCTGTAATCTCAGAAGGTTGAGGCAGGAGGATTGCAAGTTTGAGGCCAGCCTAGGCAACTCAGACTCTGTCTCAAAATTAATAAAAAGGGCTGGGGATGTAGCTCAATGGTAGAGTGCCCCTGGATTCAGTCCCTAGTAGGGCAATAAATAAATAAATAAATTTTAGAGAGGAGAACATGAGATATGAGCAGAGGGAAGGGACGAGGAGGTATTTATAAACCATGTATAGTTGGGTTTTGACACATTTTGAAAAATATATACCAAATTCCAAAATGTGATCTTATTTCAATAATAGAATTGCAGACAATCATTTTTCTTTTTTTTTTTTTTCTTTTTTTTTTTTTTTGATGGCAGAAATTAAGTTGTTTTTCAGTAGCCAAAGAATGGAGAAGAGGGAGATTTGCCCACAAATCAGCTTCTCCACTTAACAGGGTAGCAGGGTTACAGATACAGATAGGATTAATGATGGAGAGAGATGGGCTAATAAAGGAGAGGAATACACACACATCTTTTCTGAGATTAGGTAGAGATCTTCCAGAAACTCAGGTGTCACCTCTTTTTGTTCCTTATATGGTCTGGTATTTCCGGTCATAGCAGCTGGTATGTGTCTTTAGCCTTAAAAGTAGGGAGGAGACAGACAGACACACAGACAGTGGGCAAGTTCAGGTCAAGTCTACCTTACAGTTCTGGACAAAACAGTTCTCAAATCATCAACACGTCTACACACAGAGCTGGGTAGAATCTGACCCAAAGGTTAAGGCAGACACAACATGAAGGCAGAGATGCCAAGTGTTTCATCCCATTCCAGTCACTCATTTGATGCCTACAGGCCCAAGTGAAGAGTCAGTATTTCCAGCAAAAGTATCCTTCAAGTGCCTGAAGAAAAGCTGAGGCAACTATTACCATCAGAGCCACACGGCAGCGGTGTCCTCACTTCTTAACTTCAACTTGTTTTGGTGTTTTTTGCTAATCGGGGGGAAAAAACTAAATTTTCCTCTTACCAGCTACCCCCTTCACATTTCCTAGAAGGTAGTTTCTAAAGGCTGGGGGTGTAGCTCAGTAGAAGAGCACGTGCAAGGCCCTGATTTCAATCCTCAGCTCCCTACAACCCTGAGAAAGAGAAGGGAAGAGAGAGGGAAAAAAACTAGTATCTAATAACTTTAAGGGCAGGGTAAAACTAATTTGCAAAATTACCTGAAAAGAATTAAGGCAAAAGGCCCTAGCCATCTCCAGCACCACACACACAAAAAAGGTAATTTTTAATCAAAGTATGCATCATTTAGTTTTTAAATATTGCTACAAGTGTGTTGGCTTCATCACCCAAGAGGCACCCAACACTCATTACCTGTGGTTGAGTGAGAGGACTTCCTGAACCCTAAGGGTTGCTGCCACCTAGCAGTCCTGTGAGGTCCCTCTGGTAAGGGGGGTAAATCCTCAGAGGACGTTTTGTCTTGATTCTCGCCCTCAGTACAAGATCTTGCTGCAAGGCTGCTGGTACGAACTGTTTGGAGGGAACCCTGATAACTTTCCAACCGAACTGGACGGGGGTGACCAGGGAGACCTGACACAGCCTCTTCTGGGGGAGCAGAGTCTGCTGACACACTGGTCCCCAGCATACAGCTTCTCCAGCGACTCCCCACTCGACTCCCCACCCAAGTACCCCCCTCTCTACCCTCCTGGCAGGATCATCCACCTGGAGGAAGAGGGCACCTCAGGGAGGTGAGTATGATGATGTGCGGGTCTGTGCATCCCCCACCAGGGAGAAGCATGTGCTGGAGACCAAACTCAAGGGACACTCACTAGCTGGTTTTCCTTTCTGTTTAAGGTTTGGCTGCTGGGCCGCTGCTCGGTATAGGGCAAGGTGGTCACATGAAGCAGAATTCAGCAAAATACTCATAGGCCCAAAGATGCTGACAGACCACATGCCAGACATCCTGATGAGAGCCTTGGACAGCATGGTGGCCGACAGAGCAGCCTGTCTCTCCTGTCCAGGACGAGGGGTCTCTAACACGGATGTGGTGTAATCAGGTGTACTGGAAATGGCCCCCAACAATGGACTCACACCTTAGTTCTTAAACCACCTTCATGTGCAAATAACTTCCATGATGCCAGTACACTGGATGCGCACTGACAGGAATCTGATGAGCTTCGAGGTGACTGAATAGCCTGTGAGAACTGTTTTTGATCACAGTAGTGGGATCAGGAGCCAGGGGAAGAGTGCCAAGACTACGGGACTCCCAAGATAACAATGTGAAGAAGCAGCTCCCCCACCCACTGCCACCTAGAACTGCCCCAGAAGGACAGGAATCCAACAGCATTTGAAGACTAAATGGACTGTAGCCTTCCCCCTCAGGGTCTTGTCCTGCTACCACGTAGGTGAGTCTGAACTTGGATGACAGGTGTATAGTTTATTTTTCCATATCTCAGGGTACCAAGGGCAGCCCTGAGCTCCATCTTCCAATGAAGACAAGAGCCAGGTATGGAGGTAAGCAAAGGCCACACTCCTGCTCCCTCAGCCTATCACTCTCGCCGCTGTTTATACTGCTTGGATGTTTAAACAACAAAAGTTGATTTGTTTGATTCTTCATGTATTATCCTGGCTCTAAGGCCAGCCAGTGGGTTCAGAAGTTTAAAAAATAAAGTATTTATACAACATGAGTAGTATTTCTAGGTAGGTTCACTTAGTGAGTTTTACAGCAATCATGTTTTAAGTATTGGCTTTTTCTGCCTACTGTGAACAACAAAAACCTTTTACATTTTCTAGGCATTCTGGCTAACTATTGAAGACTGCACAAGCATCCAATTTCATCCACCAGACACCCAAGTTAAAATGATAGTTGAGGAATTTCTCTGAAAAGCATAAACCCACAAGGATGGGGAATAGAGACAAGAACAACTGATTGGCTCAAAAATGATACCCAGCCAAGCATGGTGGCGCATGCCTGTAATCCCAGTGGCTCAAGAAGCTAAGGCAGGATTGTGCATTCAAATCCAGCCTCAGCAACGTAATGGTCAGACTCTGTCTCTAAATAAAATATAAAAAAGGGCTGGGGATGTGGCTCAGAGGTTAAGTGCCCCTGGGTTCAGTCCATAGTACCAAAAAAAAAAAAAAAAATCCCAATAGGAAAGATGAGCTGACTGGCTCACCACCCAGGTTCCTAGGAACTAAACTGAGCAGATGTGAAGAATAGGCTAAGTCCAAGGGGTTTTCTGAGAAGCTAGAAAGATCTGGCCCTTTGCTCTCAAGCAGAGGGTGGGGTCTGGGCACTAGCAGTTGAGGAAAGGGAATGATCTTCCTCAGCTTTTCTCAATCTACTCCCTGTACATTGAGGGAGAATGCACCAGAGAAATCTGACCTCTGGAGAGCTCAGCTCAGGGAGGCCCCTAGCTGTCTCAGCCTTATAAGTTTAGGGAAACCCAAAAAGGGCCATTTTAAAACTTAAAGTTTACCTGGGTTCAATCCCCCGGATAGGGGAAAGGGAAAAATGCCGTAAGAGTACCCCACCGCTACCAGGTTTGCCTCAAAATGCAGTTCCTGCACTTCCTAGGGGTAGGTGGTAAGAACTGACCTGCTGCCGTACTGAAACCAAGTGCTCCCTTCCCAACATGACCTTAAACACAAGCCAAGATCACCAGACACTTGAACAAGAACAGAAGTGACAAAGACAATATACAAGCAGAAGCTCCAAACAACCCCGAGCTGAAGCTGGGGATACAGTGCTGCCATCACAAAACGGACGCAAGGAGGCCAACAGTGAATAAAGAACATCTGAAAACTGAAAGCATGAGAGAAAAGAAACCATTCCCTTTGAGTCCAATATAATAGTTCTATAAAGATCAGAAAACATAAGGACCTGCATTTCCAGATGGGAAACCCACTAAGCACAGGGCACAGTGGATGAAAGTAGAACATTAGGACAAGGAAAATCTCACAAAGTTCATAACTAAGTAAATGTACGCCCTATCTACTAGAAACAGCTGAGGAAACAATGAAAGAACTGCCTTCAAAAATCTGAAGTTATTACCAATCTAAAATTTTAGAATAGGCCATGAGTATCACAGTAGAATGGCTATTTTCAAAGATGCAAAGGCTCAAAAATACATAGTTCCCCCCACATTCATTCTCAGGAATTTCTTGGAGAAGCTATTCATCAGGATGAATGAAATAAGAGAGTAACATAAAGAGGTGAAGGTCAAATGATTTTGAGACTTAGGAAAATGAAAATTGATAGAACATCAGTACACCTTAAGAAACTCAGACGGGCTGGGATTGTGGCTCAGCGGTAGAGCGCGTGCCTCGCATGCGTGAGGCCCTGGGTTCGATCCTCAGCACCACATACAGAGCAATAAAATAAAGACATTGTGTCCATCTACAAAAAAAACTTTTAATAAGTACACCCGAGCCAGGAATGGTAGTGCACACCTGTGATCCCAGTAGCTTGGGAGGCCAAGGAAGGGAAATCATGAGTTCGAAGCCAGACTCAGCAACAGCGAGGCACTAAGCAACTCAGACCCTGTCTCTAGATAAAATACAAAATAGGGCTGGGGGTGTGGCTCATTACCCGAGTTCAATCCCCAGTGCCCACTTCTCACCCCCCCAGCAAAAAAAAGTACACAGAAAACCAAATTGAGCATTATCCCAAAGGAAACCAAAAGTGCAGGAAGGGAAGGGAAACAAAGAAAGGCAAAGTTACTACAAGGGATAAATAGTTTATATAGCAATAACCACATAGATGCTAAAAACCCAGTATTTCAAGAATGGGAAAGGGGTTTGAAGAGGAGAGTTACAGTTAGGAAAGAAAGCCTCATATCTTTCACCATGGGAACATCAACACTAATGGCAGTATCTGAAAATTAAACAAGTAAACATAAATTTAGATGTAAATATAAAATTTAAACTGGTTGAACATTTGCAAATGGGGCTGTAGGTTCAATCCTCAGCACTGTAAAAATAAACTGTGGAGTGTTGCCTCTGGAGGACATCAAGGGAATAAGAGACTACTGTTCTTTTAACTTTTAGAACTTTTATCTTTTTAAACTGCTTATTTACCTTTGGTTTAGAAAAAAATGGAAACTGAAGAATATAAGATTTCTCAAGGAAAACTGATTCTAACATCAACTTTTTATGTATGTTTGGGACATCATGGGTTGAGGTGATGTAGTCCACCCTACCAAGCTCTCAACACTGGTATCTTTGGCCCTGAGCTCTGGCCTAGGACACATGCACATGCGCCCCAGTGTGCGTATCTCCACATGGGCAGTTTGCAACAATTCAACAGGCCCAAACATGAACCCCACTCCCCACCCCACGCTGTGTGGTTCAGCTGTGGACTCGCCCACTTTTCCCCTGCAGGTGGCACTCCCCCTTTGTTCCTTCAGTGTGAAAATGAAAACCTCTAACAACCCAGGATTTTAAAGCGAGGCAAACACACACTAGGAGCTTGTTCATCAAGTTCTTAAAAATTCAAGTATTACCAGTCATATGATTCAAGAATTTATTAAGTCATACATGCAAAACATACTGCTAATTGCATTAGCAAAAGATCAATGTAAAAACACTCCACAATTCTGTAACTGTCAATTTAAAAAATTTTGTTCTAGTGGTTGAAAGGTCCAACATTGTATTCTTGCCAGTGAGTTAAGTTGTACAGAACATTGTTAGCACTAGCACAGTTTACAGAACCTCACAGACCCAAAGGAACATCATTAGGCAAAGCCACAACAGGAAGCGTGTGTCCGTGTGTGTGTGTGAGGTAAACAGGGTATTAGTCACATGACAGTGTTGGTAATCTGGCAAGACAGTGATGTTAAGAAGGTTCATAGTTGAGAATATCTAAAATATTTTAAAAACTGTAAAGCTGCAACACATGATTTTTACACCTAGTTACTAGAAAACTAAGGAAAGCACTTATTAGCTTTGAATAAAGTAACATGAAAACAGGAACGCACTTTTACTAAACTACAAAAAAACTAATGCATTATCAGAAAGATTTATAGTACAAGGAGGCATATTGCTCATTAAGAAGGGGTTCTATAAGAAAAGCACTTACTAAGTTAGCAACTATGGGAATGGCCAGTTCAAAGGTGAATTAAATGCCCAATTCTGGGAGGGATGGCAAGTATAGGAAAATGGAAAAGCTTAAGAAAAGACACTTAATACCGACCTTTCTTCATCTACTGCATTTGACAGAAATTAACCTTTAAAAATCTTTACCCGTGACACTTTTATTCAATTGAATTATTCCGTGTACAATGTAGTGTAAGTTAATCTCCACTTCATATTTAGTCAAAATACTGTCTTCATCCTTTGATCATGTTGTGTTTCACACACTCCACCCAGCACACCCACGACTAGGAACAGAATACTTCATTAGAGGAAACAAGTGAATGAGTTCTGTTCAAAGTCTCTGCAAAAGCTAGTCAACTGATTAAAAAAAAAACTATGAAATCAGAAACTTGTCCAAAGAGTTGAGTTATACTCATTTCATTATGACATACAGTACAGTTACGTGATGAACATGGGCTGATAAGTTACTGATGCGTTAAACGGCAACATTTCATTAAGGAGGCTGTGCTGCTTCACATGATCTGAAACTACTCGGGAAAGCATCTGCACCTCCTGACTTCAGAAGTGCAGTCTTCTTAGACAAGGGTCTCCCAACAGTTCAGTGCTCAGTGTTCTCAGCACAACAACACAACTTAGTTCAGAAGGTATTTTGGCAACTCTTAATCTGAGCAAGAATAGGGGTTTTTGAAAAATAAGGCTTTAAGAAGGCTTGTCATTTTAGGGCTAAATTTTAATAGAACGTGAGTTTGAACTCATACACTTAAAACAAACCCTTAAAATTACTGATTGGTTCAAATGGTTTTATGGAAAAATTAATCTGTAACAAAAACTTGGCATTGAGTGCGAAGGCTCCACCGTTTTTGAGCAAAGCATACAAAGGTTCCAAGGGGTGGGACCAAGAACGAGGGACTCGGACATTTACAACAGCAGGCATTTTCTCTTCCTCTTCTTGACGGGGGGTGGGCAGAGAACTGCTCGGATAGCTTCATCAAACACTGTCTTGAGGCCTCGCTGTGTGAGTGCTGAGCACTCCAGGTATTTTACAGCACCTATGAGACACAGCCACACAGCAATGTACACTCAGCATGACACAACACGACACAACTCTCCTGATCAGAACAGCAGCAACAGGCTGCTCCCCTGGAAACCCGCATCTTCTGCTGGTGTGACATGGCACTAAGAAGCCAATTCCTAACCCCTCTTCCACCTCCCAAGTGCTAACACTAAGGCCCAGTATTACTTAAGGTTCCCCAAAAGCCAGCCAGGCCCCAAGCAGGAAAAATACCCACTCTCTACTTTCCCAGATTGAACTCTAGCTTCATCACTAGAGTAAAAGACATGCAAAGCAGACACAAAAATGCAGGATTTCATACCAATCTCCTTAGCCATGGCTAACCCTTGTGGATAGGTGATGGGAGTCAGCTTCTTCTCCTTCAGTTTCTCAATTGTGTCTTTATCATCCCTAAGATCAAGTTTTGTTCCCACTAGGATGATAGGAGTATTGGGACAATGGTGTCGCACTTCCGGATACCACTAGATGTGAAAAGAGCAAAGTCTGTACCATTCCCCTCCAGAGATGTCCTTGACCTAAATTACAGCAGGTGCCAAACTGTGCCAACCACCCCACTTTAGGTGCTACCTGTCCTGCAGAGCCTTCGTGCCCTTCACACCTTCACCTCAGCCTTAAAGAACTGTAAGAAGCATCCTAGCAAACCAGGACCACTGGGATTAAGGAAAGAATTGGAGGAAATCACTTTGTTTTGGGGAAAACATATCTAACTCTTAGGATCATCTCACAAAATTCATCATTTATTCAGGGGTAAGAATACACAAACTACCTAGTAAAATACTCTGGCTTTGCCACCACTGCCCCCCTGAAAATGTCCCTGAGGAACACCACTTTCTTTTTTTTTTTTT
This sequence comes from Geosciurus inauris, assembly GCA_004024805.1. Taxonomy (NCBI): domain Eukaryota; kingdom Metazoa; phylum Chordata; class Mammalia; order Rodentia; family Sciuridae; genus Geosciurus; species Geosciurus inauris. The sequence continues at coordinate 52,531 of PVHX01008026.1, forward strand.
TTTTTTTTTTTTGGTACTGGGGATTGAACTCAGGGGCACTCGACCACTGAGCCACATCCCCAGCCCTATTTTGTGTTTTACGTAGAGACAGGGTCTCACTGAGTTGCTTAGCACCTCGCCTTTGCTGAGGTTGGCTTTGAACTCGCAATTCTCCTATCTCAGCCTCCCAAAGTGCTAGGATTACAAGCGTGAGCCACCGCGCCCGGCTAGGAACACCACTTTCTGAATGAGACCTAAAGCTTTAGAAATCTATACTCTAGAGCCATTGCTTAAAAACTAATTAGGTTCCCCAGTAGTAAAATCACTAAGACCTATTTAAATAATTAAAAATCCTAGCACTGGGCTGAGGCTGTAGCTCAGCGGTAAAGCACTTGCCTAGCATGTGTGAGGCCCTGGGTTCGATCCTCAGCACCACATATAAATAATAAACGAATACAATAAAGATCCATCAACAACTAAAAAATATTTAAAAAAATAAAAAATAAAAATCCTAGCACTAAATGATTTTTTATTTTTATTGTTCCTTCCAATATTTAAAAAAAATGAGCATTAAGCCAGGCATGATGCATGCCTATAATCCCAGCTGCTCAGGAGACCGAAGCATGAGGATCACAAGTTTGAGGCTAGTCTTAGCAACTTAAAAAATTAAAAAACTAAAGGGCTAGGGAGGTAGTTTAGTACTAAGGCACTCCTGGATTCAATCCTCAGTACCAAAAGAAAAAAAACTAAAACAAAACAAAATCCTACTTACCTTTGCACGGACATTTTCAAATGATGCAGGACTCACAAGGGAAAAGCAAATTAAGAAAACATCCTATAAAAAGGAAACAGGATAGCATTCAGAAAACAATCTTAAAATTAGGAAGGTGATTTGCTTTCTAAAAGCTGCTGGGAATGAGTCATTGGGTGCGGTGCTTACTGGTACCAGCAGCTGATGTCAGAGGCCGGTCCTGCCACTCACCCCTCCAGTCTGTCAGTTGGCTCCCAAACCAGAACCAGCCCATCAAGCAACCAGTGAATTTTAAGAAAGGAAGGGGGAAAGAAAATGCTGAAAGCTGTTGGAGGCTGGGGAAGCATCAAATCAGACCCCAGAGGGGAGGGGGGCCCTCTCTTCCCTAACTCTCAATTGGAAACCGAATTTCTCTGTCATAAACAGACAAAAAAGTAGGCTGGTGCTCTTCCAACACTTCCGTAAAACATGATCTCTGTTTCCCAAAAGCAGAGTCAATTTTAAGAACAGTATGTTTTTCCTTAAGTACAAACATTTTTAGATTATCACTGAGTTCCAATTAAACTGCTGTCACAGTCCCTGGCCACAAAATAGGGGCTTGAATATTTGCTGTCCCCATGCTTCCCTCTCCAAGAAAGGGTAGTTTAGTGTGGAAGTAGCACCTTCCTGGCTGAGAACCACCTGGATACTGTCACAGACTCTCGAGCACAACCAGGGCCTCTAGAGAATTTGCCCCCAGGACATCTGTTGCTAAACAGAGATGCAAAGGTAAAGCAGTGCAGAATAAATACTTGGAGAGAATTTCTGGTTAAACAAAATATTTGACTTTTTCTTCCCATCTGGTATTGTACATAAAGTAAAAATTCAAATATTTACCTGTATAAAAAATGCCCAAAAGTTTCTAAAATGCTAGGTTTATAAAACATATCCCTAGAAAAAGGCAATTATGCTGCTTTGTGAAATGCACACAATTCCCAAGCTAGCACTTTAAACCATCCAACTGGTTATCTTGTACCTGAAAAGGAAAGAAACATCCCATACAACAGCTTTTTTATGAATAACATTGTTTAAACACTGGCTCATGCACAAGCTTGTCCAAGAATCACCAGGGCATCCCAGCATCCAAGTTGATTGCAACCATCTCAAAGCATGAGTAGGTTAGCTCACCAGTGCCACACAGCCACCCAGACAGCCCGCCACACAGGACACCACAGCAAAGAGAGAATGCTCTGACAGCGAGGTTAGTCCTGCCCAAGCTCAACACAAAGCCACCCCTGTGAGCTCCCAGCTGGATTCTCCACACCTCCACCTCCAACCAGCCCAAAAGGGACCCTCTCTCAAGAAACCTTCCTTTCACTTGGAAGGAGGGAAGCAAGCAGTTCACACGCTGCTTCAGTCAAGCTGGTAGGTAACCTATCACGCTCCAATGAAAGCTTTTTTCATTAAGCAAAACCCCACCTTGAGTGAATTACATACAAAACACTCAAGGAACTTAAGGTCCAATAAGAATTCCTAGGAAAACTAAGTGAAATGAGAGAAAAGATAAAGCTTGAGACTTAAGTCGATTGAAAGTCTTACATACGGCAATCGGCTTGTCTTTGCCCCTGGACGTTATATCCTTACCATACGTGTCTCCAACCTAGTAATGCATGAGAACTTTGTTTGAGTTCAGTACAAACTGAAGAAAATTTTTTAAAAAGAAAAGTCAATGTAACCTGTTATTTATTCTTTATCAGAATTTCATCTCAACCCTCATGAGGGATCCAAAAACATATAAGGACCTAAGATATCTTTGATGCCAAATGCCACTGAATCATTCAATGAAACCTGGTAAAAGGGGGTGTCCATCTATTCAGTTCAACAATAGCCAAGTCAGACAAAACAACTGGGGTACAACAAAGGTGTTCCTTCTACTGTGGAGCACACGCCAGAATTTAACACATTCTCATGCAGCTGGAAATGTTATCAAGTGTCCCTTAACATAAAGGCCTGCTCATGTCCGTCACTAGCATACGAGCAATAGACACTTCTTCAAAGAGCTCCATGCAAGTTCTTACAGACAAGCCCTGCTGAAGCCTGAGCATACAGAAAAGGCACCAGCCTGTGAAACATGCCTGTAAACCAGACTTGAGGGATTTCCCGGGACACAGCCAGAGCTGAAAGCTGACAATTCTAACACTGTCTGAACACTTAAAGCTCCCTGCGCAGAGCTGTGTTCCTGTCTTCTCCCTAGTTCTGAGTGTAGTGTGGGTTTAGACTTGTATTACTGAAATTAACAGTGGGGTTCAGAATAAGACTTTTCAATTCCAGGCCCCACTGTGGATCTGGTGAGGTTGCTCCTTAAAGACAAATTTTAGAAGTTAACATTTCCAGTGTTTATCACAATGCTTTCAATTCATTTCTTTCCGCCAAGTAAAAATCAACAGACTGACTCTTCCAACATAGAACCCTGAGGATTCTTCTAAGGGCAAACAAGAATTATTTTGAATTCATCTCATTCAAGCTTCTCTGATTTATAATTCAAAGATAATATTTGTTTCCCTAACTCTCCCAGTTTAATGTTTGGGCTGTTTTTAAAGATTTGTCCTCAGAAGGAGCTGATATGGGGCCAAATAGTCATTGTGATACACACTGAGATCAGTCACCAAAAAAAAAAACCAGACTCAAAATACCATCTAATCCCATTTGTTATACCCTTTTCATTTTTTTAAGAACATCTTTTTTGATGGATAAGGGACATGCACAACAGGAGCCAAACAGTTCCAGTTCCCCTCCTATGTGAACACTGCACCATCTGCCTGTTCCTTCCTTGTTGCTTTTTCTTCCCCCGGCCTAAAAATATAGCTTTCAGAAAACATGTCTGGTGCTTCTGACACTTACTTTCTACCATCAATTCCTTCCAACTCTGCTTTCCTAACACCATGGCATGGAGGTTCTGCTGGTCGACCCTGACTAGGATCTCTAATCTTCCCTGTCCTTGTAACCCACAGCAAGCACTTCTCAGGAACACCTGTCTCTTTCAGGGTCTCTCACTTTTCTTCCGCACAAGCCACTTGGGTGTTAGAACACCTCTAGTCACTGGCCTGTCTTTCCTGTGGACTTCAACACTACTACTTTCCTCAGCTCACCAGGATGTTTCTAACTATACCAGATGCCCAACATAACATGTCTTTTAAGAAAGTGGCAAGTCTTCCATGTATTTATTAGTCTCCTATCATAAGCCACTTCCTTCCTCACTGGTCAAATGTACAGATAGAGCAATTCCACCTGCTGCTACTCTTGCCTATCTGCAGTACAGTCCACACCAACAGGCCTGCTCTTGGTAGACTGTGACTGGGCAGACACCTGCATGGCTCAAATCTCACTACTCCAAAAGCAGTATTGTTCCTTTCATTTTTTAAAAAATATTTTTCAGTTGTAGATGGACACAATATCTTTATTTTTATGTGGTGCTGAGGATCGAACCCAGTGCCTCACACATGCAAGGCAAGCACTCTACCACTGAGCTACAATCCCAGCCCCTCATTTTATTTTTTCACAAATGTTTCCTACCTGTATTTTATTGTCAGGCTTGGAATTCTGCCCAACCCCCGATATAGTACTGGGAATTGAGCCTACGGGTGCTTTATCAATGAGCTGCATCCCCAACCTTTTATTATTTTTAGAGACAGGGGCTCACTAAGTTGCCCAAACTGGCCTTGAACTTGCAATCCTCCTGCCTCAGCCTCCTGATTAGCTGGGATTGCAGGTGTGCGACACTGTGCCCAGTGGAAATTTTTCTTTTTATTAATCCAGGCATTCTATGCACAGCAAAAGGACCAGGATATATACACATGACAGAGAAAAGGCAGAGCTAAACATACTGGACTTGTGTCATCAGTGAGGAACCTCTAAAAAAAACAAGCTCTGGGAAAAAAACAAGCTCTGGAAAAAGAAAAGCAGCCCAACACCTGGGAAGTAGCCTGGTGCCAACAGCTTCATCACAGTGGGCCTGTTAAATGTAACAACTTCTCAGAACACCAATATCAGACAAGACCTTATGTGACTATACTGGAATGAGACCACAAGTAAAGAAAAAGTAAAAGACAACCTTATGATCTTGTCTAAGTGCAGACAAATCTAAGACTCACTAAAAACTATAAAATTGCTACACATCCACCTCTCCTAATAAATGAGTTAACTACTTCTATCAATCATAGCTTTAGTTTTGTTTCATTCCCCCACCTACTAGATAATATTAAAATACACCAATGCAGAATCACCCTGCCTCCTGACAGTATTCATCCACAAACAACTCCTCCCCTTTTGAGCCCTACCACTCTGCCAATCATACAGCACAAGAGCAAATCTCATCCTACAGTTCCCAATATGTCTCTTTCATGGCAAAAACAAACCCAATTCTGCTTAACTCTAAGAGTGTTCTTAGTGACTTATGGCTGGAGGACACTGACCCAACTAAAGAAGGCTGATGCCTTTTGAAAATCAAAATTTCCCAGCTAAACCAGATGTGGTGATACACACCTATAATCCCAGAAGCTTGGGAAGCTGAGGCAGGAGGATCACGAGCTCAAAGCCAGCCTCAGCAAGTTGGTATGGCCCTAAGTAACTTAGCAAGACCCTGTCTCAAAATAAAATATAAAAAAAGGCTGAGAATGTGGCTCAGTGGTTAAGTACCCTTTCGTTCAACCCCCAGTTTCCCCCTGCAAAATTCCCAGCTAAAAAATGCATGTTTTTTCTTTTATCCAATGTTGCAGCAGTCTAACCCAGTATTAACCCATTGTGTTCCATCCTTCCAGAGGTGGACCACCTATAAAAACTTAAACGAAATCATTCAGTTGGCATGAGGGTAAGGGGAGTAAGAGGACGAGTGGTGATGAGCAAGTACCCTACTTTAAGCTTCAAAAACTCCTCAGTCCTAGCCGGGTGTGGTAGCGCACACCTGTAACCCCAGCGGCTAGAAGGCTGAGACAAGAGAATCTTGAGTTCAAAGCCAGCCTCAGCTAAGCAATTCAATGAGACCCTGTCTTTAAATAAAATGCAAAACAGGCTGGAGGTGTGGCTCAGTGACTGAGTGACCCCGAGTTCAATCCCTGGTACCACTGCCCCCCCCCCCAAAACCTCCTCAGTCCTTCCAAAGACAGATTCAGAATCCATCTGACATACTTCTGTAGGCTTTCCTACAATACATACAGCCTCTAACAAAACCAGGCTGTCCCAAACCCCTGGTATTAGAATCATTTACCTTTATAAAAAGAAGGTTGGGAAAGCATCAAAATCTGCATGTGCTGTGTGCCCAGGCAGATTTCGAGGGGTTTGTGCTATGAGACCCATGAGATTGTCTAAAACAAAAAAACATGTCAGCAGGGCCTGTGGTGGTTCCATGTGTGCTAAATATGTCCATGACAGGATCAAGCATGCTCTCCTTATTGAAGGACAGAAAATTTTTGTGTCAAAAGCACAGTCAAAAACCTAAATTTGGGGCTGGGGTTATGGCTCAGTGGTAGAGCGCTTGCCTAGCACTTGTGAGGCATTGGGTTTGATCCTCAGCACCACATAAAAATAAAATAAAGATATTTCGGGGGCTGGGATTGTAGCTCAGTGGTAGAGCGCTTGCCTCGCATGCGTGAGGCCCTGGGTTCGATCCTCAGCACCACATAGAAAGCAATAAAATAAAGACATTGTGTCCATCTACAATTTAAAAAATTTAAAAAAAAAAAAAGATATTTCGTCCACCTACAACTAGAAAATAAATATTTTTAAAAAAAGAAACCTAAATTTTTTAAAATTTTTTTTTTAGTTGTAGATGGACACAAATATCTTTATTTTATTTATTTTTATGTGGTGCTGAGGATCAAACCCAGTGCCTCCCGCATACAAGGCAAGCACTCTACCATTGAGCTACAAGCTCAGCCCAGAAACCTAAATTATTAAAAAATAATAATTAAAAAATGAAACTTCTTGGGGCTGGGATTATAGCTCAGTGGAAGAGCACTTGCCTTGCACACGTGAGGCCCTGGGTTCGATCCTCAGCACCACATACAAAGCAATAAAATAAAGATATTGTGTCCATCTACAACTAAAAAAAAATTAAAATAAAAATAAAAAAATGAAACTTCTTTAAGTAAAAAAAAAAGGAACCTTTAAACTAAGCAAAAAACATACTACTTATGACAATACGGGAAATATTTATTATATTTGAAATAATATGTGAATATTTATTATGTTTGCAAAATTGAAAACTTGGAACTTAATGGGTTAAAACCTTTAAGCCAGGTATGGTGGCACCAATAATCCCAGTGACTCAGGAATCTGAGACAGGAGAACCACAAGTTCATCCAGAGTTTGTTGAGACTCTGTCTCAAAATGGTAGTGGGGATGGGAGGTTGGGGATATAGCTCAGTGGTAAAACGCCAGCTTTATCCCCAGCCAAAAAAAAAGGGAGGGGAGGGCTGATCTAAACAGAGAGGCCGAGCATCTCAGCAAACAGGCTACATCACCTGGATCAGACATCCACAGGGCGTAAGCCTTGTGATGCCAACACACCACTCATGTTCCCACTCCTATCACTAAGTCCAGCACAGTGAAATATAAGTGATCTACACAACATATGATGTTGGATTTGTATATTACTCTGATCTACCTGTATGAGCATGCAGAACTTATACAGAGAAAATGAAAGAAACTCACTGAAGGACAGAAAAGCCCTAAGGATTATATAATTTGGAAAAATAATTTGAAGGGTAACTTCAACTAAAAATGATGACTAGCTGCTCACTGTCTTTTGGAGAACAAAGTAGAAACTAATGGTTTAAACAAGATTTAGTTACATACAACTAACTATCCAACAGAGAAGATACCAACTCTAAATAACATGAAAAGCATAACACCTCTTTTTTGGCACGGCCTAAGTAAGAAACCTTCCCCGTGGCCCCTCAGGAGTGGGTTGAGTAGTCTTGGGTAAGCCACACAAGAAGCCAGCCCTGCAGTCCAAAGAGCCAAAATCAGAGATCAAGTTTCATTCAACACTAAGTTGAGAGGTTTCCCCTTTGCCAACAAGACATCAAGGTGCCATCCTGTAACTCCCAGGCCCAATCCTCTTGGTAGGACAGTGTGATTCAAAGGAATGAGACATCTAGGCACTGGTAGCGAAGCTTTTGGGCCTACTGAGCTGCCCAGATCATTTCCTTGGAGAAAGGGGTTGAAACATGCATGTCTTTAACTGCTAGTTAGGTTAGGTGCTCCTTAAGCACCCCCACTCACCCTCCCCTGGCACATATGTATTACACAGCAATAAGTTTATGGGTCTTTCCTGCAAGCTACTTGAGAGCAAGAATAATGTCTTACTCCTGTCTTTCTACTCAAGTACTTTATAGGGTAACAGTCCATCACTGTACACAGGCAAGACCTAAAAAGTTTAAGTTTTAAACCCCACAAGGGCAACATCTCCTTTGATTTCAGGCCTCAAACAATATAGCTTTCTTTAACCTAAGAGTTCCCCTTACTTATCTGTGCTCCACAGCAGAACAGGACTTTTGCCAAGTCACCTTTGACTTGCTATGAGTGACTCCCTTAGAGAAAAAGGCCTTGCCCTATCCTGTACCCCCTGAGTCACAGTAGGGTGGCTCTCATTTCTCAGAAGTGATACCACACCCTTCCAGATTATCTAGGGGTTTAGAGATTCCTATTCTACCAGTCACTATTGTTAAATTCACTTAAAATGGAATGATTTGCCAGGCACTGTGGTGCATACCTGTAATCCCAGCGGTTCAGGAGGCTGGGGCAGGAGGATCCCAAGTTCAAAGCCAGCCTCAGCAAAAGCGAGGCTCTACGTAATTCAGTGAGACCCTGTCTCTAAATAAAACATGAAAAAGGACTGGGGATGTTGCTCAGTGGTTAAGTGCCCCTGAGTTCAAGCCCCAGTACAAAAAAAAAAGGAATAATTGATTCAACACCCACTGATTAAAGGGGTTTTTGTTTTGTTTTGGGGTTTTTTTGGTATGGGAGATTGAACTCAGGGGCACTCGACCACTGAGCCACATCCCCAGCCCTATTTTGTGTTTTTTCATGTACAGAAAGGGTCTCACTGAGTTGCTTAGTGCCTCCCGTTGCTGGGGCTGGCTTTGAACTCGCAATTCTCCTGTCTCAGCCTCCCAAAGTGTTGGGATTACAGGTGTGTGCCACCACGTCCGGCTCAGAATAGTTTTTAAGATACTTAAGATTTTGAGCCATTTGGTGTTTATAGGCTGATTTTTAATACTTAATCACAGTTAATTTTTAGCTATAGATTTAACTGAGAAACCACCCAATTCAAACCTCCCATGCTGTATTTTTGGTCTTTATTTAGCACTGTGAACTAAAATTCAGCTAAAGGACAATGTGCAAAAATCCATAATTTAGACTGTATTTGGCAGGAAACAAAATGCATGAGACGATGTTGATTAGAGGAAAATGGCTGTATTCAAGAGTTTAAAACTATCACTGAACAGGAAGTTTGTATAAGATTTTGGCAGACTGGAACTACTTACTTATGTCACCCATAACCTCCAAAGAAAAAGTAACAGTTAAGTTAATTAAGGTTGTCCTACCAATCAGGACTCAAATCCAGCATTTCTCTAAGCTGTCCCTGATCCCAACCTGGATCCCTTGACCAACACTGGCTTGCCCAACACATTCACAGAAAATGACACTCACCTGGGCACAACTTAACTGAGGAGCCTCTAGACTGATCAAACTGTCTTAATAAGAATGAAGAGGAATCCAAATAGCAGTTAAGACTAGAGTGTGTGCAATATGCCAGGAATATTCTATGTACTTCATATTGAAGAAACAAACAGGCAAAAACTAGAGAAGACAATGTGCAAGGTCACACAGCAGCTACAAAGTGGAAAAGCAGGATCTGAACCCAAGAAATTTGCTCTGCTACCTCTAAGTACCCACTGTTCTTGCCAGCTACTGTTCTAATTTGCTTTTTAAATCATTTAGTTGTTTTATAGAGAAGCAAAATTAATTTTTTCAGATTGGCCCAGCAGATCCATTTTATAAAAATGAAACTTCAATCTACATTGCAAAGACTTAGATATAAAGTCAAAGAATTATGTATTTTAAGCAGGGCATGGTGGCACAAGCCTGTAATCCCAGCGCTTAGGGAGGCTGACACAAGAGAATCGCAAGTTCAAAGCCAGCCTCAGCAAGGGTGAGGCGCTAAGCAACTCAGTGAGACTCTGTCTCTACATAAAACACAAAATTGGGCTGGGGATGTGGCTCAGTGGTTGAGTACCCCTGAGTTCAATCTCCAGTACCAAAAAAAAAAAAAAAAAAAAAAAAGAATTATGTATTTTATAAGAAAAAAAATTATCAAGCCCTTTTCAGTTACTAACTTAGTTTAAAGAGACCTTAATCTTTACTACTTAATTTGATTCTGTAGTAAAAAACTGTCCCAAAGCAAACCATCTTCAAACTAACTACTATTAAAAATTGGTTAAAACCAATTTTTAAAAACAAAAATTAGTTTCATGAGTGGGGGAGGTTTAATAAATGTGGTAATTCTGCTTCCATGAGGAAAAGACAGATTATTCAATAAACAGAATTATATTTTACCCCCACTGGGGGGGGGGGGGTTCACATGCTTGCCTCATACTATACCAAAAATGAATTCTAAATTAAAGATAAAAACTTAGGGCTGGGATTATGGCTCAGTGGTAGAGCGCTTGCCTTGCATGCATGAGGCACTGGGCTCGATCCTCAGCACCACATAAAAATAAATCAAGATATTGTGTCCATCCACAACTAAAAAAAAATTTTTAAAAAAACTTTAGCTAAAAAAAAAGCCTAATAAAACTAAATAATGGGCTGGGGCTATAGCTCAGTGGTAGGGCATTTGCCTAACATGCGTGAGGCACTGGGTTCGATCCTCAGCACCACATACAAATAATAAATGAATAAAATAAAGATTTTCTTTTTTAAAAAAAATATTAAAAAAAAAAAACTAAATGAAATAACAAGGAATGCACAAGGCTAAATAACTGGTAATGCAGCTGGGCAGGGTGGCGCACACCTGTAATCCTAGCACTTTGGGAGGCTGAGACAGGAGAATCCTGAGTTCAAAGCCAGCCTCAGCAACGTCAAGGCGCTAAGCAACTCAGTGAGACCTTGTCTCTACATAAAAAACACAAAATAGGGCTGGGGATGTGGCTCAGTGGTCGAGTGCCCCTAAATTCAATCCCCAGTACCAATAGATAGACAGATAGACAGATAGACAGATAGACAGACAGACAGACAGATAGATAGGTAAATAGATGGATGGATGGATAAATGGTAATGCTCAAAAAGTAAAAATCTGGCTTGCATGTAGTGGGATATCTATAGAACCCATTTATATTGAGTGCTATTACTCAATATACCCAAATCATGGCAAAATAAGCAAACCATAGATGATATGCATTAATAAAAACATTCAAGAACTGTATACTCTAAGAGACACACTAAAATTCAGTTGTAGTCCTTACTGTTTGTGGATAGGAGAGGGGGCGCAATCTGTCATAATCTTCTTGTCCAGCTGTATCCCATAAGCCCAGATTGACTGGTTTCCCATCTACCATAACATTGGCAGAATAGTTGTCAAAACTGTAAAATGAGATAAAAGAGGTAAGTCATAGACAAAGGATTTAAGTCACTGTCCCAGCAGCACTTCATATCTCATCTCAGAGGAGGTGTGCTAAAAGGCAGCAAATCGACCTGGATACTGCCAGGCCAGGAAATGTCCCAAAGGCATAAGGAGAAAGAGCCCAGAGAGAATGGCAGGCAGGCTGAAATATATGGGGCACCAAACACACACGTGAAAAATGCCTGACAAATAAAGGAAAAACTACTAAATTTAAGTGAAACAACTTCCTATCAGCAATAAAAAAAAAACCTTTGCCTTAATAAATAGAAAGTTACAATTCTTCCCCCCCAGAAAAAAATGGAATTAGTTCCTCTTTCAAATCCCACTTGCTGTATTTTTCATGTACATGTCTTATTTATTTTCAACAAGTGTTTCCAGAATTCACATCTGAGTACAGAGTGGTCCTTAGTACAGTCTTGGTCACCCTTGCCTACAACCAAAGTACAGTGGTAACAAGACACACTCGACTTTAGAAGCCATCCATGTTTTCAAAGTGAGCACACCTGATCACATCAATGTTTAAAAGAACTTGAAGCTACTACACACAAATTGTTACTATAGGAAGAGGCTACTGAGAAAAGATTTATAGGCTGCCAGACATTTAAAAAGTGCTACTGGTATCACAGTTATTTTTAAAAAATAAAATAAGGACTTTGATTTTTTTCAGACTTTGCGATTTAAATCAAGACAAATACTCTAATACATTAGTCTATAACAAGGATTTACTTTTTATATGCTTTTAAGAATAAAACTACATGCCTCTTACTATATTACAAGAGCAGAGTTGAGATCTAAGCTTCCAATATGATTTACAGAATTTAATGACCTAACTCGTTTTTATAAAGGATTAAGAAGTCCCCAGTGCCCCACACAGGTAACAGGGGAGATTTAATGAATGTTGTAATTCTACTTTCATGAGGAAAGAGCAGATTATTCAATAAATATTCAATAAACAGTATTGTATTACCCTCCCCCCACTGGCAGATGCTTGCCTCATATTATACCAAAAATGAATTCTAAATTAAAAAGATAAAGGGGGCTGGGATTGTAGCTCAGCAGTAGAGTGCTTGCCTTGCATGCGTGAGGCCCTGGGTTCGATCCTCAGCACCATGTACAAAGCAATAAAATAAAGACATTGTGTCCATCTACAACTAAAAAAAATTTTAAAAAAAGATAAAAACTTTAGCCAAAAAAAAAAAAAATACTAGAAAATATTCTTCCATCGTTTAAGTAGAAGGCAAAAAAAATAAAATAAGTCAAGGGACCAGTGCTATGATCAGTTATGGTACTTCAAAATCAATAATCACTAGGGATTTAAGCTCTATCTGTGCAGATAAGAAAAATCCCCACCACAAATATAGGACAACAAGGACAGAATGTTACCACTTACATACTTTAAAATGTGCAATGGCACGTTCATAAGAGCACCTAAGTGGTGTGCTGTGCTTGAGCAGGGCAGGACTTAAAGCCATTCCTCTCCCACAGTGTCCCTGCCTTCACTGGGATGCACAAGATACAGATGTGAAAACAGCTCACTGTGGCCACAAGGTAGCACGTTATGAAACTTGGCTACTTGAGGCTCCCTGGTAACCCATTATCAAAAAAGCACTCTTCCAGCCTGACGCAGTGGCACACACCTGTAATCCCAGCACTTAGGGAGGCTGAGACAGGAGAATCGCGAGTTCAAAGCCAGCCTCAGCAATGGTGAGGCACTGAGCAACTCAGTGAGACCCTGTCTTTAAATAAAACACAAAATAGGGCTGAGGATGTGGCTCAGTGGTCGAGTGCCCCCGAGTTCAATCCCGGGTACCAACCAAAAAAAAAGAAAAGGAAAAAAGCACTCTTCCTTCTCCACCCAATTCTGCTGCACATGGGGAAGCAGCAACCTAATGGCCATTTCCATCCTCCTACCTGCCCACCCTGGTTTCAATTGTAAAGCCTATAACTCAACAGTGACCCAGAAACAACTGATGACTTGCTAGAAAAAGCCAATTAAAATCTAATGGAGGGGCTGGGGTTGTAGCTCAGCAGCAGAGCACTTGTCTCGCATGCCTAAGGCACTGGGTTCGATCCTCAGCACCAGATTTTTTAAAAAAAGATAGGGGCTGGGATTGTAGCTCAGCGGTAGAGCGCTTGCCTCGCATGCGTGAGGCCCTGGGTTCAATCCTCAGCACCACATATAAATAAATAAATAAAACAAATGTCTATTGACAACTAAAAAATATTTTTTTAAAAAAAGATAGTTGTGTCCATCTACAACTAAAAAAAAAAAAAAAAATTTCTTTTTTTAAATCTAATGGAATACTTCACATTCCACTTCCTGTAGAGCCAAATTTATCCAAAACTCTTACATTCACAAGAATTCTTCTCTGACCAATCTCTGGTCAGGCTCCTTTTGTCTGGTTCCGGTTTGCTTTATATTACCACCAGGTGCTATGCCTCACACTAAATTTGTTTGTTTCCTAAGTATCTAAAAATCAGAAAAGCAAAGCTGTGTTTGTTCCATCATATGAGAAAGCTACATTAAATTGACCAAGTATTTCTTAGAAGTTCAAAATACTAAGATTCCAGACAATATTTGAGAGGAAAACAAATTATATGCATTTATACAAGCATTAAGAAAGGGTTTACAACAAAACAAGTGGAAAAAAAAAAATCAGAAAAACTAATCAGACAATTCCCAACTTAATTGAAGATACTTACACAGTGGGGATATACTCTCCAGGAAATGCATTGGTTGTATAACTGATCAGTAGGCAAGTTTTACCCACAGCTCTAAAAGGAGAAAAATAAGACTGCTTAGTTGACACGAACATAATAATAGCTTTCATTATTCTGTTAAAATAAATTCTAGAAAAACTGTGTACATACAATTTTTATAACCTTTAACACCACACACCTATTTTTACCCTGAAATTCAAACAAACCAGAATTTTTCAGAAAGATAGACTTTGGAGACATCTAGTTCTACTAAGGTACGTGGCATTAGTGCCAATAGTCAAGAAACAGTTGTTTCTTGTACAAATTACCAAAGGAAGAATATTTTAAAACTTAAAAAGTTTATTCTGTGAACATCTTCCTCAACAAGCCTTTCACAACAAGTTTTTTTTAAATATTTATTTTTTTTAGTTGTAGGTGAACAGAATATCTTTATTTTATTTTTATGTGGTGCTGAGGATCAAACCCAGTGCCTCACGCGTGCTAGGCGAGCACTCTACCACTGAGCCATAATCCCAGCCCTCACACAAGTTTTAAGTTCTATCCTCAATGTATTAATTCATTAATACTAAGGCAAACATAGCTTGCCCGTGCAATTTATATGCAGTTATTTCTGTAAGTACTTATTTTGGCATTTCTGAGAGGCACAGCTCAAACTCCCACCCACTTCCTAAAGCCTTCCCTCTGATAATCAGTTGACTCTTCCCTTAGCAGAGCTTTTAGTTAAAAACCACCACACACAAATGTTTTCACATTAATTTATCCATATGCACTTGCCACCTCCCCACCCCAATCCTCACATCACCAGCTTTTAAAAGTAGGGTCTAAGGCGGGCGCGGTGGCGCAAGCCTGTAATCCCAGCATTTAGGGAGGCTGAGACAGGAGAATCCCGAGTTCAAAGCCAGCCTCAGCAACGGCGAGGCACTAAGCAACTCAGTGAGACCCTGTCTCTACATAAAAAACACAAAATAGGGCTGGGGATGTGGCTCAGTGGTCGAGTGCCCCTGAGTTCAATCTCCAGTACCAAAAAAAAAAAAAACAAAAAAGTAGGGTCTAAAATACAGTCTAGACATATTAATTAATAGCTCAGGGATGATAGAGTATACTTCCCAAATAGCTACAAAGAGAAAGAAAGAGAGAAAAATGTAGACAAATATTCAGGGCAGAAGAGCCAACTATACAACTGGTAATGGATACACACTGTATCAACATTACCAGTACATCATCAGGCAAAAGTCAAAGTGGCAGCCAGGCATGGTACACGCCTGTAATCCCAGCACTTTGGGAGGCTGAGACAGGAGAATTGCAAATTCAAAGCTAGCCTCAGCAACTGCGAGGTACCAAGCAACTCAGTGAGATCCTGCCTCTAAATAAAACACAAAATAGGGCTGGGGGTGTGTGGCTCAGTTCAATCCCCAGTATCAAAAAAAAAAAAAAAAAAAAAAAAAAAAAAAAAGGCAAAGTGGCAATTCAGTCTCTCAACCATGTGAAATGTTTTTCAAGAGAGTATTTCTAAAAATTAAGATCCCTGGTCAGGTGTAATGGCACATATATAATCTCAGTTACTCCAAAGACTCCCAAGTTAGAGGCCAGTCTGGGCAACTTAGGAAGACTCTATCTCAAAATAAATTTACAAAGGGCTAAGGATGTAATCAGTGGCAGAGCACTTGCCTAGAATGTGCAAGGTCCTGTGTTCAATCCCCACTATGAAACCAATCAATGGACAAAAATAAATTAAGGTCACTGCACCACTGTGAGGGGGTGTGGTCCAAGTTTTACAGCATTCATTGGTCGACTTCTTCAGGGCCTTCCAAGGCTCAATTAACCAAATGTCCTCTGTAATGAGCCCAGCTTCTTGCTGTCTTCTGTTGGTTTACCAAGGTCCAGATGATAAGGGTTCACTGTGGTATTGATTTGAAAGTTTTTACTGTTCAATCCCAAATGCTATAAATGAGTATTTACCATAAAGAAGGTTTCATGCTTTCCTATTTTCCCTCACATTTTAAAGCTTAAAGTGAAAATGTCTCTACAAGGGCAAATTACAGGCTCATTCAGTCTTGCCAGTACTTGTTTTACTCCTAACATTATTAAGGGCTTAACAGAAGTTGGAACTCCCCACCCCAAAGATCTCACAAACATTACATCAGAAGGTAACTTCCAACTTCTAAGGTTTCCTAAACAGAAATGACTCATTGGACATACATTTTGTGAAAGGCTTAGACTTTCAAAATGAATCTGTATGAGCAAGAGTCAAAGATTTAGAGTCAGAAGCCTGCGTTTGAGATCCAGGACGAACTACCACTAACTGGTTACAATTTTTTGGCAAGTTCCAAATTCCTTTATATGCTTCAGTTTTTGTGTTTATAAAACAGATGCAAAACTACCAAGTCCTTTACCGAACTATTATGAGCATTAATTCAATTTTAATTTATAGCAAGTGTGTGCTATACCAGGAAGTATAATAGACACTAAAGATAATTCAGTGAACAAGACCTCATAGAGCATTTGCATTTATTAAATTTAAAAATGCAATCATTACACAGAAGTATTGGTATGAGGGCTGGGGAATGTAGCTAAGTGGTAGAGTGCTTGCCTAGATGTATAAAGCCCTGGCTTCAATCCCCAGTATTCAAAGAAAAAGTTTTAAATATGGTGTTATTAAAGATGCTCTGGAAATGCATAGCAAAAAATCTAACCTAGTCTTGGGGAAAGACAGAAAAGGCTGCACTGTATGCTAAAACTTATGAGAAATGGACACAGAATGGGCAAACAAAACCAATAGCAGATGGGGAGGCCCAGAGCAGAAAGAAGCCCAGCATAACTTAAGAACAAGAAATATGGGGGCAGTGACAGAGGAAAATTTGAAGAGGTGTCATCCTTTCTTAAGGATGTGGGATTGGTCCTATCTGCAAGCCAGAGAAGGTTTTTTAACTGCCAAGAATGCATTCAATTTTTGAAGAAGCATCTGAATGCACTGTGGAAAGAGGACTGAGAAAGGTGTGACAGGAGATAGGAAAATAAGGAAGCTGCTGCTATGTTCCAGGAACCACCTGTGGTAGTCTGGACCATGGAGAAGGACTAGAGGGTGAACATAAATGGGCTATTTCATTAGCTACTTGAACACGAAGCAGAAAAAGCATGGCTTGGCCATGGTTTGGATGTGGTAGTCAAGAAAGAGAGTCGAGTCTAAGGCCAGGATAAATCTTTTTTTGAAAATGACAAATGTTATGTAGAAAACATTAACAATTCTTGCCACTTAATGTCAAAGCAAGCAACTATAAATGTTTTGATTAAATAAAATATCTTGTCGAGCACAGAGGCACAAGGCCTATAATCCTTGTCACTGAGGATGCTGAGGCAGAAGGATTTGAGACCCTGTTTTAAAATAAATAATAAAAAGGACTGGGATTGTAGCTCATTGGTAAAGCATGCCTGGGTTCAATCCCCAGTACCAAAAAATAATTGGCATAATCTGATACTGGCTGAGAATTTACTATCAATCATTATTTGCTACAAATTTGTGTTTTGGGGGTTTTTGTTTTGGTTTGGTTTTTTTGTGGGTACCAGAGATTGAACTCAGGGGCACGTGACCACTAAGCCACATCCCCATCCCTATTTTGTATTTTATTTAGAGACAGGGCCTCACTGAGTTGCTTAGTTCCTTGCTTTTGCTGAGGCTGGCTTTGAACTCACGATCCTCCTGCCTCAACCTCCTGAGCCGCTAATCTATGTTCTTTTTTTATTAGTGTATTTTTTAATACCTTTATTTTATTTATTTTTATATGGTGCTAACAAACAAACCCAGTGCCTCACACGTGCTAGGCAAGTGTTCTACCAGTGAGCCACAACCCCAGCCCACTAATCTATGTTCTTTATGAACAAGATTAAATTGTGAAATTCTGACTTAAAATAAATACATGTCATTTTTTTAATTTTTAAAAAATTAAAAGTTTATTCATCCCTTGTATAAATATATAAAAATAAAAATAAACTCTAGAAGTCATAGTCAACATCTGCATTAGGCAAACAACTTGAATATAAATGCATGAAGAATGGCAGTCATGTTTGATCACAGCACTGATACACTCTTGTAGAATTTCTTTAAGTTTTGCTTTGGAATTTCCAGTTATATATTTAACTGCTCAGTTAAACCTCTTTTTAATCTTTGAAATATGTCATAACTCTAGAAAATTAACATGGGTCTGCTAGAAGAAAGCTCATGTCAGTTCTATATTGGATTTTCCCCTAGTTCATATTACAATTTTTTAAACCTGTGTTTCCCCTGCTCTATCCTGTAGAAATAACCAAGACTAAAGCCAATAACTTATGTTGTTATGTTCTTCATTTTCCCATTAAGAGAACATCTTACCTTTTTCTTTTTTGCAAACCTTATTATTTCTTGCACTGTATAAACTATAACTTAAAAGCACATAAAATCAATAATTAAGAAACACTGCAATTTCCTCACATTAAAAATAAAATAAAATAAGGGATCTAGGAAGCATAAAGAATTTTCTGCACTGCCTTTTAAGATAAACTGATCTTAGGAAAGAAAAAAACACTCTTCCAAGGACAATTGTAAACCAAAACAAAGAGCATACAATGTCATCTAAAAGCATTTTTTTTTTTGGTACTGGAGATTAAACCCAGGGCCACTCAACCACTGAGCCACATCCCCAGCCCTTTTTATATTTTATTTAGAGACAAGGTCTCACTAAGTTGCTTAGAGCCTTCCTAAATTCCTGAGGCTGGCTTTGAACTCGCAAACCACCTGCCTCAGCCTCCCAAGCTGCTGGGATTACAGGCATGCATCACCACACCCAGCAAGCACACAGATCTTAAGGACAAGTCAGTAGAATCTACCTGGGAAACTTGGCAAGACTCTATCTCAAGATGGAAAATTTAAAAGGGCTGGAAATGTAACTCAGTGGTGGAGCACCCCCAAGTTCAATCCCTAGTATCTAAAAAAAAAAAAAAAAAAAATTAAGTGTCAAATACATACTCACACTTATTGAATAAAGAAAAGACCTTGAATGAAGTTCCTCAATTTACAGTGAGAAATAAAGTATGGGGATTATGTAACTCATGCATACCTATAAAGAAAACGTACAAAAAAAATATGAATAGGAGCAGTTCAGGGGCTGGGGTTGTGGTTCAGTGGTAGAGCGCTTGCCTTAGCAATTTTGAGGCACTGGGTTCCATCCTCAGCACCACGTAAAAATAAAGGTATTGTGTTCATCTACAACTAAAAAAAAAGATTTAAAAAAAAAAAAAAGAGTAGTTCAGTGTTACCAAAACACAAAACCCAATTTGAAATTCTTAAGTTCTATTCCCAACAGAGAATATCACAACAAATGAATAGAAAGCTAGCCATTATCACCATTAGAGGCTCTCTAAAAAAATTAAGATTCTAGGCTGGGGATATAGCTCAGTGGTACAGTACTTGCCTAGCATGAGTGAGGCCCTGAGTTCAATCCCCAGCACCACACACACACACACACACACACACACACACACACACACACACACAAATTAAAATTCTGTTTAAAGTTTCTCAAACACTCAAGGCTGAAGATGCTACATATGAGTTGAATTATGGGCTGTCTCTTCCTCTGGAGATAGCTCACATTCTCTCTTGAATGTGTATTCCTTGCTTTATCTCAAAAGCTTCTCACTCTTGAGACAGCCCACATTATCCCTGAATATCTCTGCTTTCCTAAATAAACCTTTGTGTCTCCGAAACAGGAGGGAGGCAGGGGAAGGGGGGGGATGAATATTGAAGTATGAAGCAGATTTTTTTCTAGTGCACCCTTCTAGAATCAGGCCCAACTATGGTATAGTAGATATGAGTCAGCTCAAGATAGAGTTCAAAAATACATATCTAACTGCATACCACTCTATTTTCCTTCAAAATCAACTCCTCTATTAAATCCCCCAGTAGTGGGATGTGTGGTAAAGCAAATAGAGTAAAATGCTGACTACAGATTCCAGGCGGTGAATATATGGATGCTGACTATATGCTTTTTCTGTATGCTTGATATTTTTTATATTAACCTGTTGGTGGAAAAACGTTCCTTCTGATGACATGTGATAACCACATTGATAACAAGATTGCTGATAAAAACATCTCCCTTCTAGGAAAACTATGAGTAGAAGACAGAGCTACCTGGTGATACAGAGGGGAAAAAGTAGGAAGCACTGAGACATTAAATGACTAATGCAAAAGAATAAGATTATGATAGATTAAAGTTTTCTAAAAATGGTCTCCTGATACTCCTCCACTTAACCCAATCCCAAACTTTTACTAGTACTGTCATTCCACAGCCCCACATTGCTGGCTTCAGGCATACTAGGCAAATGCCTATATCCCCAGTCCTGTCACTTAAAAAAAAAAAATTGGGCTGGGGTTGTGGCTCAGTGTAGAGCGCTTGCCTCGCATGCGTGAGGCACTGGGTTCGATCCTCAGCACCACATAAAAATAAATAAATAAAGATATTGTGTCCATCTACAACTAAAAAAAAAAAATTAATAGTATTATATATAATTTTGCCAACCATTATCAGAGTCAAACACTAAATCTAAGTTTGGAAGCCACTGCAGAATTCAGATATCGTTGTAACAGGTCAAAACTAAACATAAAAAGTAAACCCCATACCTCAAAACACAGAGACAATTTATGAAGAACTATAATTCACATATCATGGGGCTTGGGCTGTGACTCAACAGCACAGCGCTCGCCTAGCATGTGTAACGCACTGGGTTCGATCCCCAGCACCACATAAAAATAAAGATATTGTAGTCGGGCACAGTAGCGCATGACTGTAATCTCAGCACTTTGAGAGGCTGAGACAGGAGAATCCTGAGTTCAAAGCCAGCCTCAGCAATTGTGAGGTGCTAAGTAACTCAGTGAGACCCTGTCTCTAAATGAAATACAAAATAGGGGGCTGGGATTGTAGCTCAGCAGTAGAGCGCTTGCCTCGCATGCGGGAGGCCCTGGGTTTGATCCTCAGCACCACGTATAAATAAATAAATAAAACATGTCTACTAAAAAAAAAAAAATACAAAATAGGGCTAGGGATATGGCTCAGTGGTCAGAGTACCCCTGAGCTCAATTCCTGGTGTCAAATAAATAAATAGATTGTGTCTGCATACAACTAAAAAATATATTTTTTAAAAAAAATTGGGGGGCTGGGATTGTGGCTTAGTGGTAGAGCACTTGCCTAACGTGTGAGGCACTGGGTTCAACTCTCAGCATCACATATAAATGAATAAAATAAAGGTCCACTGACAACTAAAAAATATTTTTTAAAAAATTGTTTAAATTTCACGTATTATACCATCACAGTTCAATGGAAACATAGTAAATGGTACACATTCTTATAAAGACGATGTCACAAGAGGCATTTATCACACTCAACTAAAAAAAAAAATTCCTGGGCAGCAATATCTTAAGTCATATACTGTGCTACATAAATCACTAGCCCAATCCAAAAACCATTTTGCATGAGGTCTTCAAGTCATTCACATTCCATATTCTAGTCAACCAAAGTTAAAACAACACTATTAAATACTGTTGTTGGAGCCAAGCGCAGTGGTGCACACCAGTAATCCCAGCACTTTGGGAGGCTGAAACAGGAGAATCCCAAGTTCAAAGCCAGCCTTAGCAACGGCAAGGTGCTAAGCAACTCAGTGAGACCCTGTCTCTACATAAAACACAAAATAGAGCTGGGGATGTGGCTCAGTGGTCAAGTGCCCCTGAGTTCAATCCCCAGTACCAAAAAATAAATAAATAAATACTGTTGTTGGTTGTGGGTATAGCTCAGTGGTGGAGCATATACTATCCCCAGCACAACACAAAAAGATTTTAATTTAAAACAGTTGTGTAGGTTTGTAGCTTAGTGGTAGAGCCCTTGCCTAGAACGTTGTGTAGTGCTGGGTTCGATCCTCAGCACCACATAAAAATAAATAAATAAAATAAAGGTATTGTGTCCAACAACTAAAAAATATAATACAAATATTTTTAAAAAACAGTTGTGTAGGGCTATGTAAAGAAGAGACAATCTTAGGGCAGAGGTCCCCCTCAAATAAAAGTTATAGGTTCTGTGTTCAGGAAAGACTATCTTAAAACAAAGTAAATCCTATCTTATATTTTATACCCAATGCCAATTTACTGCTATATAGGAAACTATACACCAAAAGACTACAAGCTAAATGATCCTCACTATAATATGATTATAACATAGTTATAATTCCTTAGAGTATATTTTTAAAAAAATTTTTGTAGTTATAGATGGACAGAATGCCCTTACTTTATTTTTAAGTGTGCTAAGGATTGAACCTAGTGCCTCACACATGCTAGGCAAAGTGCTACACTTTGCCACTGATCTACAACCCCAGCCCTAGAGTATCTTAAATAAGAACGTCTGCAATTTGTGGAACCTCAGTAAGTTTGGTTCATTGCTTTTATTACTTTAAATTGTTTATAATTCCACAGCTTTAAGTGGCTTTAAGCCCCACAAAATTTAGGCCCATATTTATAATTAATAATTCCTGAATAAAAGAACATTCAACTTAGGGAGGCTGAGACAGGAGAATTGAGAGTTCAAAGCCAGCCTCATCAACAGCGAGGTGCTAAGCAACTCAGTGAGACCCTGTCTCTACATAAAACACAAAATAAGGCTGGGAATGTGGGTCAGTGGTCAAGTACCCCTGAGTTCAATCCCCAGTACCAAAAAAAAAACACATTGGGGCTGGGATTGTAGCTCAGCGGTAGAGCGCTTGCCTCGCATGCGTGAGGCCCTGGGTTCGATCCTCAGCACCACATACAAAGCAATAAAATAAAGACATTGTGTTCATCTACAACTTAAAAAAAAAAAATCTTAAAAAAAAAAAAACACACAATACTTTCATTTTATTTATTTATTTTTATGTGGTGCTGAGGATACCTGGAATATTATTTGGTTAAAAGCAGAAAAATATTCCTGGTATGAAAATGATGTATGTACCTAGACTTTTCACTAAAATGTTTGCTACGCATCATCCCTTAAAAGTAATACGGCTTAAACGCTTCTGTAAAGGTACATTTCATTTACATCACTTAGCTATATCACTATTCAATACCAAATGTCAAATACAGTCTTAAAAATCACACTGTAAAACTCAAAGCCAGGAACTGTGGCTTTCTGGTGTCCAGTACGAGGGATTGAACCCAGGGGTGCTCTACCACTGAGCTACATCCCCATTTTTATTTTGAGACGGGGTCTGGCTAAGTTGCTGAGATTGGACTTGAACTTGCAATCCTCTGCCTCAGCCTCCCCAGTTGCTGAGCTAACATTCATGCACAACCATGCCCAGCAGGAACTACATGTTTTTTTCTTATATTCCCTCAGTCTTCTAGTAATAGAAACAGCAATAATAATGACAACAGTAACTGGCACTTACTAAGCACTCACCAAGGGGTGAAGCACTTATCAGGCTCTTAATATATAACATCTTGTTTAGTCTTGTTTAATTTCCCTTGATGCATCTCTCTTGGGGATGAGTGATATGGTCAGTTACCCCAAAAGTAAGTGGTGGAGTGGGAATTAAGGGAGGATATAGTTCCCATAGTGGGCACTCAATAAGTATCTGACTAGATTTTAAAAAGCTAGGGCTAGAGTTGTGGCTCAGTGGTAGATGGCGTGCCTTGCATGGGTGAGCACTGGGTTCAATCCTCAACACCACATAAAAACAAATAAATAAAATAAGGTATTGTGTCCATCTATAACTAAATTTTTTTTAAAAAACCACAAACCCTAATACAGGAATGAAGGTGTTGCTCAGTGGTAAGAGCATTTACCTAACATGTTCAAGGACCTGGGTTGACACCTAGCAACAGGAGCAGGGGAGCTGAAATAGGACCAGTACAGGTCCATGACTTGTAGTACTGATTAAATTAAATGTATTTGTTGTGCAGATGCATGTATTTCTTTTTTTTTTTGGGGGGGGGGGTTACCAGGAATTGAACCCAGGGGTACTTAATCACTGAGCTACACCCCAAGCCCTTTTTATTATTTTGAGACAGAGTTTCACTAAGATACTTGGGGCCTCTCTAAGTTGCTGAGGCTGGCTCTGAATTTGCAATACTCCTGCCTCAGCCCCCTAAACCACTGGGATTACAGGCATGCACCACCACACCAAGTTTGTGCTTACATTTTCGTCTTAGAGCTCTTCAAATAATATTATATACCATGACTGAGTATTGAATTAGCAGCAACTTTTTTATTTTATTTATTTTTTTGGTACTGGAGATTGAACCCAGGAGGGCTTTACCACTGAGCTACATCCATAGCACTTTTTGAGACAGAGTCTCACCAAGTTGCCCAGGCTAGCTTGGAATGTCAATCCTCCTGCCTCAGCCTCCTCCACTGCAACTGGCCAATTTAACTTTTAAAAAACTAGTATGAAGTATTTTATACATTCCATGCCACTACTGATTCAGCATTTTTAACTTTTAGAGGCAGTTCAAATAACTACATGACATGCAAAAGGATCAAAACTTAAATGAAGTTTATAGAAACAATTTCAAATGTCCAACATAGAATTATCTAAATAAGTTGAAAATCTATAAATACATTTAGAAGCATAAAAGTAAAATCAAGCCGGGCGCGATGGCGCAAGCCTGTAATCCCAGCACTTAGGGAGGCTGAGACAGGAGAATCGCGAGTTCAAAGCCAGCTTCAGCAACGGCGAGGCGCTAAGCAACTCAGCGAGACTGTCTACATAAAACACAAAATAAGGCTGGGGATGTGGGTCAGTGGTCGAGTACCCCTGAGTTCAATCCCCAGTACCAAAAAAAAAAAAGTAAGATCAATACTAAGGTAAAGTTTAGAGAATATTAACCAAAAATTAACGTGATGCCAGAAATCTTCCTTAGGCTTTACTCAACTTCAAAATATACCAGTTGCATTCCGAGTTTCGTGAAACTGCTAGTAATGCTCCGAGCTTCCTTGTTAACACTAACCTACACAAGCAAAGCTCAGACGCGCGATTTTGCTCGGATTACACTGAGATTCTTGTTTCTATGGGGGAAAAAAAAAAACGAATAAGACAAGTCTTGTCTTTTTCAACGGCCTGGTAACCACCACGGACAGTAATGAAAAGAAACGCCTAGAGTCACACGGAGCCCGTTCTGCTCCAGCCATACCTAACGCGTTAAGCTAAGGCCGATTTGGAGTTTTTTTTTTTTTTTCTTTTAATCTTTACGACACCCAAGCTCTTTTCAGAATAGTCTCCATCCGATCGGGCTCCTCACAGATAGCATCTCACTTAAGTTTCTCCACGGAAAGAACGAAAATGATCATTTCAGAACCCTTAAAGTGGAGAGGTGCAAGTCAGAAGCAAGCTGGTGGTCCTAAGGAAGTTTTGAGGCCACCAAAGTGGCCCGTGCAAACATGCATCGAACACGACCGACTCCCGGGGCTAGAGATTAAGGAAGAAACCAGAAAGGACCCCTTTCTGGGGGGAAAAGGATCACAATCTCCAAGCCCGCCTAATCTACGTGCCAACGAGGGCGGGCGGCGTCCGCCCGGGAAGAAAGCGGGAGGGTGGAGTTCACTTTCCCCTCCGGCCCGGAGCGCCCAAGCCCTCCCCCACCGGAGCGCCGGAACCAGGCCCGTGCCGCGGCCCGGGAGGGTTCGAGCCAGCGCCCCGCGAGGCCCGCGGCGGCCACGCGAGCCCGGCTGCCGACCCCAGCCCGCCGCCCCCGCCACCCGCGGCCCGCCCCGGCCCAGCGCGCAGCCCTTGGCCCACCGGCACTCACCCGTCTCCCACCACCACACACTTAATGGCCTGCATCTGGGCCGCTCGCGGGGCCGCGGCGGCGGCCGGACTCTGAGACGAGAAGCGGCGGGCGGGCGGACGCGCGGCTGCGGACGGCTGGGCGCGAGGTGCCGGGGCCGCTGTCCACGCCGCCTCGCCCTCCGCGGACTGGAAGCTAAAGCCCGGCAGCGGCCACCACCCAAAGCTGAGGAAAACTGCAGAGAAACAGGAAATGGCCGCTCCACTCACATCCGGCTTCCCCTCCCCCCGCGCCGGCGCCACCGCTCCCAGGCTCCGGGCGGGGCCGCTCCCGCCCGCGCGGCTCCGGGGGTTCCTCTAGGCTTCGGGAACGCTCGGGAATGCTCGGAAGCGCTCGGAAGCGCTCGGCTCGGGTCGTGGGCGCGCCGAGCAGCGGGGCGGCCGCCATGTTTCCGTGCTTACCCTCCTGGGCGCGGCCTGCCCGGGGAGTACCAACCTACCCGTCCCGGTTTGGGTCTAGAAAGGAGACCCTGGTTCCGGGAGCCGCGCGGGCCCTCATTAGCGCCTGCCCAGGCCCGGCGAAGCGCGTTGATCCCCATTTTATCATCATTTTTATATAATAACTATAACTTATGCCATAACATGAGTCCAGAAAATTCGAAATCTAAAACTATACCCGATACCTTTAAAATAATCAAAATGATGGGGCTGGGATTGTAGCTCAGTAGTAGAGCGCTTGCCTCGCATGCGTGAGGCCCTGGGTTCGATCCTCAGCACCACATACAAAGCATTAAAATAAAGACATTGTATCCATCTACAACTAAAAAAATACTTAAAAAAAATAAAATAATCAAAATGAATACTTTGGGGAAAACAGGGAGGATTGGCACAGCGGCAGGTCTGAATCTCTGCCACTCGGGAGCTAAGGCTGGAAGACCAAAAGTTCGATACCAGCCTGAGCAACTTAATGAGATCCTGAATCAAAATAAAAATTAAAATAGCTGGGGATGTAGCTGAGTGGTAGGGCACCCCTGAATTCAAGCCACAGCAACACACACGCACACATTCACAGAAGCCAGGACTGAGCAAAGAAAAACGTATTTTGGGGGTTAGGGGGCACTAGAGATTGAACTCAGGGGCACTCGACCACTGAGCCACATCCCCAGCTCTATTTTGTGTTTTATGTAGAGACAGGGTCTCACTGAGTTGCTTAGCGCCTTGCGGTTGCTGAGGCTGGCTTTGAACTCGCGATTCTCCTGTCTCAGCCTCCCGAAGTGCTGGGATTACAGGCTTGCCCGTCGGCACCTGGAAAAGCCGCTTTTAAAGCTTGTCAATATCTGCAGATAAGAAAATACATAATTCATCCATGATTAAGAAAGGAATTCTACATTGGGCATGGTGATGCATGCCTGTAATCCCAGAGACTCAGGAGGCTGAGGCAGGAGGATCACAAGTTCAAGGCCAGCCTGGGCAATTTACCCAGCCTGGCCTCAAATTAAAAAATAAGGGCTGGAGGAGTAGTTCAGAGGTAAGTGACCCTGAGTTCAATCCCCTGCAGGAAAAGAAAGAAGGAAAGAAAGAGAATTCTATCTGAAAACAAGAGCATTCAAGCCCGGCATGGTGGGGCATGCCAGTAATCCCAGCACTTTGGGAGGCTGAGACAGGAGAATCGCAAGTTCAAAGCCAGCCTCAGCAATTTAGCAAGGCCCTCTCTGAGCAACTCAGTGAGACCCTGTATCTACATAAAACACAAAATAGGGCTGGGGATGTAGCTCAGTGGTCAAGTACCCCTGAGTTCAACTGCGGTACCAAAAAAAGAAAAAACATTTTTAGGCAAGTTCTCAAAAAGAAGTTTTACCTCCCACATACCATATCCCAAGAAGCCACTGGAACATATGTTCCTCCTGCGGGAGGAAAGAAAACAAAAGAGGATATGAGAGGCAGAAACTGGAGATCCAACAGAGAAGAAAGGAGCAGACCCCCAGCCCAGGTCATGATAACTGTTCTATGAGCAGCCCACATTGAAGCATGGAGGCTTGGTGGCTTCAACCCACACTGAATCTGGTGGCCACTTCCTCCAGGGTGAACAGCCCCCCCACCCCCACCCCGGGCGGAGGAGGGAACTAGTGAAAAGCACACCAGCACTTTCTTTGGCCTGCTCTGCTCTGATGAGGTGCCATAGAAGTGACAATAAGAAAATAGAGAATTGCATCTTGACACAAATCCTTACACCAGTACCTATGCCTTTCTCTTCCTTCCTTTCATTGTTTTATTATAAACATTTTTAAATACACAGAAAAGTTGAAAGAAATAAACAGCAAACACATAGATTTGCCTGAATTCTGCCATGAATATTTTATCAGACTTGTTTTATCCATTTAACAACTTATCTATTTCTGATCCATTTCCAAAGAGATTACAGAAATCAGTACATTTCACTCTTACAAAATTTAGCATGCATACATTAGAGTCCAGTGGTTTTTCATCTTTTTTTGTAGTACTGGGGATTGAACCCAGGCCCTCAGACACATGAGGAAGGCAATCTACCACTCAGCCACATCCTTAACCCTTTATATTTTATGTTGAGACAGGGTCTCGCTAAATTGCTGAGGCTGGACTCAAATTTTCCATCCTCCTACTTCAGCCTCCCATGTAGCTGAGATTACACAAGTGCATCGCCATGCCCAGTATCTTTTTTTTTTTTTTTTTTGGCATCAAGGATTGAACTCAGGGATACTCGACCATTGAGCCACATCCCCAGCCCTATTTTGTGTTTTATGTAGAGACAGGGTCTCACTGAGTTGCTTAGCGCCTCACTGTTGCTGAGGCTGGCTTTGAAATTCTCTTATCTCAGCCTCCCAAAGTGCTGAGATTACAGGTATGCACCACCGCACTCAGCCGCATCTTTTTTTTTTTTTTTTAAGTGAAAACTACAGACTCTAAAATGCACAAAGCTTAAGATTATCAATACACTGAGTTTTGACAAATATCCTTCTCTGTGTAACTCAAAACTCCATCAAGTCATAAAGCATTGCCCAGCACGGTGGCACATGCCTGTAATCCCAGCACTTTGGGAGGCTGAGACAGGAGAATCACAAGTTCAAAGCCTGCCTCAGCAACGGCGAAGCACTAAGCAACTCAGTGAGACCTTGTCTCTACATTTAACACAAAATAGGGCTGGGGATGTGGCTCAGTGGTCAAGTACCCCTGAGTTCAATCCCAAGTACAAAAAAAAAAATGACATAAAGCATTACCTTCCCCCAGGATATCTCGATCTCTGCTCCAAAGTAACTGCTGCTGTGATTTTATTTTTTCTTTATTGTGGTACTGGGGATCAAACCCAGGACCTCATATATGTTCCCCAACTGCTTTACCGCTGAACCACATCCCCAGTCCTGATATGATCTTTTTCATAGGTTAGTATTACCAACCTAGAAATTGAGTACACAGTATATACTCTTTTGTATATGACTTCTTACTCTCAACAGAAAGCTTTTGAAATTCATTCATGTCGTTTTATCAGAAGTTCATTCCTTTTTTCCCCCCCTTGGTACTGGAGATTGAACCCAGTGCTCCATCCCTGAGCTATATCCCTAACCCTTTTTTATGTTTTGTTTTGAGACAGGTTCTCACTCAATTGCCCAGGCTAGCCTTGAACTTTTGATCCTCCTATCTCAGCCATCTGAGTAGCTGGGATTAAGGGTATGTGTCACCATGTCCAGCTCATTCCTTTTTATCACTGAGTAGTAATCCATTGTAGGATACGTCATGGTTTATTGATTTCCTGTTAATAGACACTTAAGAGTGTTTCCAGCTTGGGCTACCATATGTAAAGCTGCTAAGAACAAATTGTTTTTTAGACAAATGTGTTCATTTATCACAGATAGATACCTAAGAATGGGATTGTCAGTTCGTATAGTAGATGTATTTTGTCTTATGAGAAACAATTTTTGAAAGTGATTGCCCATTTCCTCCTGGAAAAGAAGCTATGAAGTATCCCTCCCAATATTTGCCTTTAAAAAAAAATTTTTTTTTTAGTTGTAGACAGACACATTAGCTTTATTTTATTTATTTATTTTTTTGTGGTGCCGAGGATTGAACCCAGTGCCTCACACATGCACCACTGAGCCACAGCCTCAGCCCCAATACTTGCCTTTTTTTAAAAAAAATATTTTTTTAGTTGTTGATGGACACAATGTCTTTATTTTATTGCTTTGTATGTGGTGCTGAGGATCGAACCCAGGACCTCACACATGCGAGGCAAGCGCTCTACCGCTGAGCTACAATCCCAGCCCCCAATACTTGCCTTTTTTTAAAATCAGTTTTGTTTTAGTTTTGTTTGGTATCAGAGATTGAACCCAGGGACACTTGACCACTGAGCCACATTCTCAGTCCATTTTTTTATATATATATATATTTTAGAGACAGAGTCTTGCTGAGTTGCTTAGTGCCTTGCTAAGTTGTTGCTGAGGCTGGCTTTAAACTCATAACCCTCTTGCCTCAGCCTCCCCATTCACTGGGATTACAGGTGTGTGCCACCGCACCTGGTTTAAATGAATCTTCTTTTGGGGGGGTTGAACTCAGGGGTACTCGACCACTGAGCCACACCCCCAGCCCTATTTTGTGTTTTATGTAGACACAGGGTCTCACTGAGTTGCTTAGTGCCTCACCATTGCTGAGGCTGGCTATGAACTCGTGATTCTCCTGTCTCAGCCTCCCAAAGTGCTAGGATTATAGGCGTGAGCCACTGTGCCCAGCTTAAATGAGTCTTTTAATTTTAATCATTCTGTTTATAGTGGTATGTCATTTTGCCTACTCAAAATAGGAATAAAATGTAAATTCACTCTAATGGATTTCAAAAAGGAAATAAAGGCTGGAGGTGCAACTCAGTGGTAGAACATATGCTGTGCATGTGGAAGGCACTGGGTTCAATCCCCGGTGCCAAAAAACAAAAAAGGAAATAAAAAAGATGTAAAGTGGGGCTGAGGCTGCAGCTCAATGGCAGAGCACTTGCCTAGCACTTGGGAGGCACTGGGTTGGATCCTTAGCACCACATAAAAATAAACAAATAAAATAAAGGCATGCTGTCCATCTATAACTGCACAATTTTTTTTTAATTTTTTTTAAAAAGATGTAATGTAGCCAGGCGTGGTGGCTCACGCCTGTAATCCCAGCACTTAGGGAGGCTGAGACAGGAGAATCCCGAGTTCAAAGCCAGCCTCAGCAAGGGTGAGGCGCTAAGCAACTCAGTGAGACCCTGTCTCTACATAAAACACAAAATAGGGCTGGGGATGTGGCTCAGTGGTCCAGTGCCCCTGAGTCAATCCCCAGTACCAAAAAAAAAAAAAAAAAAAAGATGTAATGTGTGTGAATGTGCTTTCCCAGCCTGAAGAATCTAGATTCCTTAGGAAAAGAGGGGGCGAGCTGAGGATGTAACTCAGTGGTAGAGCATTTGCTTAGCATATGCAAGGCCCTGGGTTCAAGCCCCAGTAACTGGTGGCCCAAAGAAAATGAATGCCTTCTCTTTGAGGCATGGCACAAGGGGTGGAACCTGGTTGTAGGAGCCCCTCCTGCTACTAGCCTGGCCCCAGCTTATCACCCTGTAACTTTGCTAAGCCACTAAGCCTTTTCGCTCATCCATGAAATGGGAACAAACTATGTGCTCTCAACTTTATGTGTTCACAAGTGCACCAAAGGCTATATATATGGGGAGGAAGCCGGGCGTGGTAGCGCACGCCTGTAATCCCAGCACTTTGGGAGGCTGAGACAGGAGAGTCGCGAGTTCAAAGCCAGCCTCAGCAATGGCGAGGTGCTAAGCAACTCAGTGAAACCCTGTCTCTACATAAAACACAAAATAGGGCTGGGGATGTGGCTCAGTGATCAAGTATCCCTGAATTCAATCCCCGATGCAAAAAAAAAAAAAAAAAAAAAAAGATGGGGAGAAATAAGTCAGTTCCAATGACATATAACTTTATTTTTTTCTTAAATATTTTTTTTAGTTGTTGATGGATCTTTATTTTATTCATTTATTATTTATATGTGGTGCTGATAACTGAACCCAGTGCTTCATGCGTGCTAGGCAAGCGCTCTGCCACTGAGCTACAGCCCCAGCCCCATATAACTTTATTTTTAAAAATTATTTTATTATTTATTTTTATTTATCTTGAGTTCAAAGCCAGCTTCGGCAACAGTGAGATGCTAAGCAACTCAGTGAGACCCTGCCTCTACATAAAACACAAAAAATAGGGCTAGGGATGTGGCTCAGTGGTCAAGTGCCCCTGAGTTCAATCCCTAGTACCCAAAAAAAGAAAGAAAGAAAGAAAAAGAAAATGGCATTAAAATATAATTTAATTAGGGTTACCATTTAGGGGTAACCACTTTTAACCCTATCAATTTTATTGTGGTGATGTGTTTTTTTTCCTTCCTTTCTTTTAATGGTATTAGGGATTGAACCCAGGATGCTTTGCCACTGAGCTACATCACCATCCCTTTTTACTTTTTTTTTTTTTTTTTTTTGGTACTGGGGATTGAACTCAGGGACACTTAATCACTGAGCCACATTCCCAGCCCTATTTTGTGTTTTATGTAGAGACAGGGTCTCACTGAGTTGCTTAGCACCTCGCCGTTGCTGAGGCTGGCTTTAAACTCACGATTCTCCTGTCTCAGCCTCCCTAAGTGCTGGGATTACAGGCTTGCGCTACCGCGCCCGGCTCCTTTTTACTTTTATTAGTGTCTCTAAGTAGCAGAGGCTGGCCTTGAACATTCAATCCTCCTGCTCAGCCTCCTGAGATTACAGGAATGTGCCACCACTCCTGGTAGTGTTATTTTTCTTTATATCTCCAAATAACAAGCTTATACCCCTACTTCTTGCTTGATCAACTATAAACATTATCTTCTGTGATAAAGCAAGACTTAAGTTGCCAATACAATCATTCCTATTATGTATCCCACTATTTCACTAGTTCTCTTTTTGGTTACCACTGAGACTTAAATAACATACTGTTCCTCTCTTTTTGCCTCCAGCCACTATATCCTGGCCCTCCTATGTTAAAATGAGAATAACAGCATAGGTTCAGCCCTGGACCTGGGCTGTCAGGGAATGACCCAGGCAGTGCTGGTCAAAAGGCTCGTGCCTTTCAACCCAAGGGGCAGGATGTTTGCTTGGACCCTGTCCTTATTGCTGATTCATAGTTTTTGTCCCTGGAGTCAGGACACCTGAAGGGGAGAATCCCACCCAGAATTTGAGTGGGTAAGATGTTTACGATAGTCCATCCCATTTTCAGTCTCTAAACCAGTCTCTGTTGGCTCATGCGTGCCCTGAGTTTCCTAGCTGTAGTGCATCATGCAGGCTTCTCTCTAGAAATGACCAGTAGAAATAAAAGGTAACCCCCATGCATGAATGTTTTAATAGCAAAATTATTAAAAAGAGTAGAAGGAGCCAGGTGGGATGGTGCACAGCTGTAATCCCAGCAACTCGGGAGGCTGAGGCAGGAGGATCACAAGTTTGAGGCCAGCCTCAGCAATTTAGGGAGGCCCTGAGCAATTTAGCAAGACCCTGTTTCAAAATAAAAAAATTTTAAAAAGGGGCCAGGGGTGTAGCTCAGTGGTTAAGCATCCCTGAGTTCAATCCAAAAGAAAAAGAAAGAGAAAGTATAAGGAAAACAAAGATAATTCATTTTAATTGTATGTTTTATTTAATCAAGTGTGGTTAAAATATTAATCTACATAAAAATGATTGAAATATTTTCATTCTTCTTTTCTTTTACACACTAAGTCTTTGAAATCCTGCGTGTATCTTACTCCACATTTCAATTCAGCATATCTCTTACAACATATCTCAATTGGGACACTAAATGTTTGTCAAAAAATCTGCTGGAGCCGGGCGCGGTGGCTCAAGCCTGTAATCCCAGCACTTAGGGAGGCTGAGACAGGAGAATTGCGAGTTCAAAGCCAGCCTCAGCAACGGTGAGGCGCTAAGCAAGCAACTCAGTGAGACCCTGTCTCTATATAAAACACAAAATAGGGCTGGGGATGTGGCTCAGTGGTCGAGTACCCCTAAATTCAATCC